>JAOVVF010000011.1:17143875-17159546 GCA_028565595.1 Duopalatinus emarginatus
CTACAACTACTCCAACCACTACTCCAACCACACCTACCACCACTTCTACAACTACTCCAACCACTACTCCAACCACACCTACCACCACTTCTACAACTACTCCAACCACTACTCCAACCACAACTACTCCTACTACCAATTTTGTAGTCTATTAAAACAGGGTCGAACCATTCGAACCACTCTCATGCAGTTACTAAAAGTACTTGATTTTTTTTTAAAAAGAAACAGATTTAATGTCATTAGACATTAGACTTGATACTGAGTGCAGTTTGAAGTTGAAGTTGTTCAGTATGCATACTGAAACAGAATCTTCATTAAAGTTTAATATTTTGTCTAGAGATGGCCTCTTTTTTTCACAGCCTGTGTTACTTGTCCATCCATGTTATTTGTTGTCAGTGTTACATGCAGTGATAGGATGCAAGTGTCTAAACTTGTATAATATATGATAATGTATTGAACATTTTTCAAATGTTTGTAATGCAGGAACCTTTGTAGAACCAGAAATTACATTTATGTTGTGCAATTAAACGATTTGGTTGTATCAATATTTCCATAACAATTACAATATAAGACACCTTTTTAAAATCTTATGACAACATCTCACTTGCAAACACTTATTTCTCTAAAGGTTATTAGTATGTTCTTGCAAAACCGACCATAGGAGAACAGTTTCCAGAAGCTTCTGTATCTCCTATATGATTCAAGAACCTTCACAATCTTTCACAATTTTCAGTTTCCTTTTTCTTTATTTCTTCCTATTACTGTCAATTTTCACCAGATCATTAAAGGAATGGATGCTGACTTTTATTATGCAGTCTCAATACATTGTATTGTAAACATACAATATAAATAAAATGGATTAAAATCGCACTCCTGTCCAAATATGTCCATTTACATAATTTTTAGTGATTATAGCTAAATAAAATGACCCAAAATGGTAACAGTTCATTGTAAGAAAAAGAAACTATACCGTTTTTTTTCTTGACAGCTTTAGTCAACTAGACAAAGTCTTCATTGTGGGCTCTGTATTGCTGTCGCTATGTATTCACCTTGACTGTAACACTTAAAGTGTTCCTCATGGTCCATAGAGAAATTAGTCCGGTTTAGTGTAAAAGATCAGATCAGATTATCACTTGTCATGTGAGATATATTAGGCAGCAATTGAATAGTCAGTTCCTAAAGTTTATGTGTTGGAAGCAGGACAAATGGGCAAGTGTGATGACCTGATTATAATATGTAGTACCAAATTATAATATGTAGATTGTATTATATCTGGATAAGTGCATCTTTAAAACAGCAGGTCTTGTGTCATGTGCCCCAGTATACATTTGTTAGAATCTACCAAAAGTGGTCTAAGAAAAGAACAACTGGTGTATTGGCAACATGCTCATGGGCACTCAAAGCTATCTGATGTGCGTAGGATGTTCATAATTGTTGCATTTAATGTGTAATGTGTAATGTGCACTGCAGATTCATCCTCTTCAATGTGAAATTATCCGGTGGTCCGTTAGGTGGTGCTAACCCTGGGTTACTGACCTTAAAGCTGGGAGTTAAAGCACTGCCAAGCTGCCACTGTTGGGCAATTGAGCAAGTTCCTTGACCGTGTTTGCTCCAGAGGGCTGTATCATGGCTGACCCTTCATGTTGGGTCGTGCCAAGTGAACATAATCTGCAAACAACAAGAATATTACACCCAGTTATTTTTTTTCTCTGTCTAGGCATGTCCACACTGATTCTCCCATAACTAATCATGTCCACAGTGATACCTTAACCATTCCTTATCCTTCCCTTAACCATCTAGCCCTTTGGTTTGTCTGGTAAACTATTTTGATTGAACTTGAAAACCTGATCTTACATCTTTTAATTAAAAATAAGAAGCAGAAGAAGGATCTTAAATCATTTAGGTAACACTTATTAAGCAAGTTGTTTTCAACCAACTTTTTTAAATTAAATTCATTATAACAAGATCCTGGTCTAAAGAGGCTAGCTGAGTAAGACATAAACCTACAGTATAATTGTTTTCTCTACTTGACAGGTTTAGTCACATACTCTCCATGGTCACACAGTCTCCCATGTGGTGTCTGTATCTTTGTAAATATCTATTCACCTTGACTCCAACACTGGAAGTGCACCTTGTTTCTCACAGACAGAGTAGATCATATGGCTGCGTAAATTATTGACACAAGCTGATGTAGACAATGCAAACAAACTAGTCATGCTTCCAGTAAATGAATTCAAATATAAGATACATGCATTAAAAAAAAGTTTTTATATTCTTTTTTTTGCAGTTTAGCCCCACCCATTTCCATATCTTGGCCTCCTCATAAAGGATATCAGCTGCTTTGAGACTTACTGACATTTCAAATTGTTTATCTGAGCTCTCACTGACTTCCAACCTTGACTTCATGTTTCTATCCAGATGAAGATCTCCATGATGAGGTTCTCATGGGCGGCTCTCTGCATCGCCGTGTTCATGATGTCAGGTAGGACATGCCGTTAGTGTCAAGCTCAGACTAAAGCTGTGTCTTTAGAGGTTGCTGTAGGATATTTTGCTCATAGTTACAAGTGTTGAATAATTTGTTTATCATTATAAATTGACCTGTAGAGTACAGTCTCAAATAATACTAATAGAAAACCAATAATGACCAATGAATGACTTCTGAGGTGATTTAAAGTCAACTTTATACTCATATGTGAAATATTTTACTTGTTTTGTTTTACATTTTTTTGACATATCCTTGTTGCGCTACACTGTGTGGAAAGGTAAAGTGTTTTAACTGTAAATAATTAAATTAGACCAGACACATCTAGTGTTAACAATTTATACAGTTAAACTTTATTAAATATGTGACCTGTTAAATAAATAAACCTATTCTTTCTCTAATTATTTTCAAGATTGTTTTGTCAATATAAGTACATTTATACATAAAGACATTTATAAATATTTTTTTCTCTGTGTATCTACTGCAGGGTCTGCAAAAGGTGCGAGTTCAGACATTTACGAGTTTACTCTGCAAATCACCAACCGCTTATACAGCGATTCTCTCCTCAACCCTGAATCTCAAGACTATAATATAATGTATGAGGAAGTCAGCAGTGTGGTGAGCGTTTATCATTTTTCTTACAAAAAAAAGCCTGCATCAGATGTAGTGTTGGCTCCTGATTTATTCATTTAAAATATGTTGTTCCCCTCTCCTTAAAAATGAAGTTTCCCTCTCCTTAAACACACTCTGCCACAGATATCCCTAATCAGCGCCGGTTGGTGTGGTAAACGCTGGGAGTTGCAGTCTTCTTTTTTCTCCAGCAACTATCCCACCCAGTGATGTAGCCTGACCCCTATTCATACGTTATCCTCTAAGCTCTGTCTTTATCCTATTTCAATGTCCCATTGGTCTTATCACTGGTTCTTGGTGTCATTCTGTGATTTTGAGAACACTGTAAAAGAAACATTCAGCAAAACTTTTCCGTCATTTTTCCAATTTGCGTTTTCTAAAATGTAAAAGATATAAAAATATGAATCCGTCACTCAGTGAGAGATTAAATTTAAAGTAACAACTGAATTATTTTTTTTCTCTCTACCCTTTTAGACATATTTACCAGTCAGTGTTAGAATGATTTAACAATCTGCTTTGACTAAGTATGAAAAGAAATACTTAAAACTTCCTGAATGTGAACTTGTTCTTTCTTCCCAGCTCTACTCTGTCTACGGCTGCCCCACTTGTGACACACACACATTTTATCAAGGTGTAACAGCCATGACCTTCAGGTATGACCTTAAAGCACATTTACTTCCTCATCTTACATCAGGGTTTATCTATAGCATATCTATAGCAATCTCTGTAATCTATAGCAGCTTCTAACACTATTTAACTGACAAGGTAACACTACTTAGCTGATACAAGCTAGCTCGTGATTTCTCAGAGGTTTTTAAAGCCATGAAAATGTATACCATTTAAATACAGTAACATAAACCAATTATTCAGTCAGTGATTTTAATCCATCATTGACAGTACTCATGAACAGTTTCCAATAATACACACATATTCCCATAGTAGCTAAATCATTAGCTCAGATAGTTAGCTAAGTCGCTGACCAGTTAGCTCAAGTAGCAGTCAGCGGTGTGTCTAACCTGTGAACATTATGTTCCTAAATGTTCACACACAGTATTAAGATATTAGTTAGAAAATTTAACCTTGTGTATCACTATATAACAAATTAACATTAAAACTTGGTCTTTAAATGCTAGGTACAATAACTGGCTCCTTTATTAGGCACCTCTAACCTTTTGACCCTCCCTGTAACCAGGAACTTAATCTACAACCTTAAATAACACTTCAACAATATCTATTTTAAAAGGACACCAACCTAAATGAAACTACACTAAATGACTTTGTATGTTTGCTAGGAATCTAAAAATTTCCAACCTTATGTAATATCTTTGAGTGAAGAAAATATTCTAATTCCCATAATAATCTTGTATAATTATTTTCTCTTTGACTCCAGTGCTGGATCTGTAGTTGTTCAGGGCAGCGTCATATTCCTCTCAGGACAAATCAATGCTGTGGTGATTAAATATCTACTTCTGCAAGCCATTAATGGCAGAAATGAAATAAATGGCCTGGAAATTAACCCTGGATCCATACAGGGTAAGAATAAATACTAACTCTTTTAAAGTACAAGATATTAAAAAAAAAATTCTAACATTGTCTTTATCTCACAGTCATACCAGTATCTACTCCTGCATCGACAAGTACCCCAACCACCACTCCAACCACTACTTTAACCACCACTTCAACCACCACTCCAACCACTACTCCAACCTCCACTCCAACCACTACTCCAACCCATACATTTTCCTGTGACCCTTTTGTTTCTGACTATAGTCGTATATTTCAAATAATGTCATGTTTTTTAACCACTCCAACCACTACTCCAACCACTACTCCAACCACTACTCCAACCACACCTACCACCACTTCTACAACTACTTCAACCACTACTCCAACCACTACTCCAACCACAACTACTCCTACTACCACTTTTGTAGTCTATTAAAACAGGGTCAAACTACTCTAACCACTCTCATGCAATTACTTAATTATTATACTTAATAATACTTAATTATTTTTTTTTTTTTAAAGAAACAGATTTAATGTCATTAGACATAAGACTTGATACTGAGTGCGGTTTGAAGTTAAACACCATCTCTGTCACCAGCCAATGGCCTTGTTACTTGTCCATCTATGTTATTTGTTGTCAGTGTTACATGCAGTGATAGGATGCAAGTGTCTTAACTCGTATATAATAATGTATGGAACATTTTTCAATTGTTTGTAATGTAGGAACCTTTGTAGAACCAGAAATCAAATTTATGTTGTGCAATTGATTCATTTGGTTGTATCAATATTTCCATAACAATTACAATATAAGACACCTCTGTAAAACCTTGTGACAACATCTCACTTAAAAACACTTATTCCTCTAAAGGTTGAGAGAATGTTCTCGCAAAACCGACCATAGGAGAACAGTTTCCAGAAGCTTCTGTATCTCCTATATGATTCAAGAACCTTCACGATCTTTCACAATTTTCAGTTTCCTGTTTCTTTATTTCTTCCTATTACTGTCAATTTTCACCAGATCATTAAAGGAATGGATGCTGACTTTTATTACGCAGTCTCAGTACATTGTATTGTAAACATACAATATAAATAAAAGGGATTAAAATGGAATTCCTGTCACTCCTGTCCATTTATGTAATTGTTAGTGATTGTAACTACATAAAATGGCCCCAAATGGTAACATTTTCATTGTAAAAAAAAAAAAAAAAAACTATACCGTTCTTTTTTTTCTTGACAGCTTTAGTCAACTAAACAAAGTCTTCATTGTGGGCTTTGTATTGCTGTCGCTATCTATTCACCTTGACTGTAATACTCAAAGTGTTTCTCATGGTCCATAGAGAAATTAGTCCTGTTTAGTGTAAAAGAGCAAATTTTTATGTAAAAGTTGTTCAGATCAGATTATCACTTGTCATGTGAGATATATTAGGCAGCAATTAAATAGTCAGTTCCTAAAGTTTATGTGTTGGAAGCAGGACAAATGGGCAAGTGTGATGACCTGATTATAATATGTAGTACCAAATTATAATATGTAGATTGTATTATATCTGGATGAGTGCATCTTTAAAAGAGCATGGTCTTGTGTCATGTGTCCCAGTATACATTGGTTAGTGGTCCAAGAAAGGACAACTGGTGTATTGGCAAGATGGTCATGGGCACCCAAAGCTATCTGATGTGCATAGGATGTTCATAATTGTTGCATTCAATCTGTAATCCTTCATGACCTTGTGCAGAACCACTACAACAGAATTATTGGTGAATCTTCCGGGCTAAACTTGATATACTGAAAAACTGTTCCTTCTAATTATAATAATATTTCAATCAAATATTTGCCCTTCATTAGATGTCACTAGGAAAAAATAAGATACCATGTAATATACTGACACAAGTTGATGTAGATAATGCAATTTCTTGTCAAGCAAACTAACCATGATACGAGTTAATGAGTAATAATGAAAATCTGAGTTACAGTAAAAGTTTGTATATTTTTGTAGCTCCACCCGTTTCTGTACCGAAGCCTCTTCATAAAAAATATCAGCTGCTTCACACTGGGAACATTATAATTTGTCAGGCTGAAGTTTCGCATGTTGTGTTTTGTCCAGATGAAGGTCTCCGTGATGAGGTACTTATGGGCAGTTCTCTGCAACACCGTCTTCCTGATGTCAGGTAAGAAACATGGTTAGTGTAAAGCTCCTGCTGTGTAAGTGGTCAATGGTACTCAAAATTTCTTTTAAGTAATGTTAGATGGCTTAATAACACCTGCCTGTTCATATGCATATGCACAATTTACAGTATAAATAAATGGGAACATAGAATAAATAATGACTTAATGAATTATGTTTTCCGTAATTGTTTTTCTTAATTGAAGCATTGGATATTACAAATATTACTGTTTTAATTTACATACATACATTGCTAAAAACTTTTATTTTTTTTACAAATTGTGCAGAATCTTATACTAAATACTAAATATTTGAAATATTAAGCATTTCCATGTATTGTTTTCATTTATTTAAGTTTCTATTTGTGTATTTTACAAGCACTGATTTCAGTAAGAAGCTGAAATGTTTGCCCAGTGTGTGTCTGGCTTTTTGGTAGTCTGTGTTATAAAATAAATATTTTTATGTTTTTGATATTTTTTGCCATTTTTCTTATTTTTCAGGAGCATGTAGAGAATATTTTTTTAGTTTCATACATATTACTTTTACTGTTGCTTTACACACCTGCAGTAATCTAGTTTGCATAGCATACGGAATGTAACAATAATTTTTGTTCTTTAATGTTTACACATAAACATATTATTTTAAAATGGCCTTTTAAAAAGAGAAGGTGATTCCCTTCAGTATAGTGTATAACAAACCATAAAATTCTTGCAGGATATGGTGAAGGTGCAAGTCTGGTGACCAGGAATACAGCAAAATCAGAGCCATCATACACTTATGACTTTACTCTCGACATCACCAACCGGATCTACAACAATTCTCTGCTCAACTCGAAATCTCCAGACTATAAAAACTTGTATCTGGAAGTTAGCAGTGCAGTGAGTGTGCATTTACCTTGTTCATTATTTTTCCTACATTAAAAATTATTTTAATTCTAAACATCAAAACAAGTATTTCTAAGCTATGTCTTTATCATATTTAAATATCTAATAAGATAATTACTTAACACCAAAATGTATTTTATAAACACTTAATTATATACAACATTGAAATATTAAGGGAACTATTTAACAAAGCTGTTCAAGCATTAGTTGTTTTCTGTTTTCTAAAATGAATTTTCTGTTTTCTAATTCATGACTGAGATTAGATTCAGATCACATTTACATAAACAACTGAGGAACATGCAAATATGGATCTTAAAAAAGGGCTTGAAGAGTCAGTCAGGTCGCTGAGATATGTCTGAGATATGTCTGAGATACATCTGGTTTTTATTTGCTTTAGTATTATATGAAAAGAAATATTTAAAACTCTCTACATGTGAACTTGTTCTTTCTTCCCAGCTCTACTCTGTCTACGGTTGCCCCACTTGTGACACACACGCATTTTATCAAGGTGTAACAGCCATGACCTTCAGGTATGACCTTAAAGCACATTTACTTCCTCATCTTACATCAGGGTTTATTCAATAAATACACAAACCTGAAGTGTTCATTTCACCTTGACCAAGATAAAACACACATGGTGCGTGAGGACAACTGCTGAATAGAAAAGGAAAAACAACATTCCAGAGAGTGAAATCTGAATAGCCCATAATCCATCTACAGCAGAGATGCTGATGATGATGCGTTATTAAACATACTCCATATACAGTATATTTGAGTAGTCATTAGCTAGTTAGCTTAAGCTACAGTCGACAATGTCCGACTTGCAACCGACTTGCAGTCCATCTGCATTAAAGGGGCAGCCGTGGCTTTGTGGTTAAAACCCCGGTCTTATGATCAGAAAGTCCTGGGTTTGATCCCTGCAAATTACAAGACAAGACTGACGTGCCCTTGAGCAAGGCAACTAACCCCCCCCCCAACTGCTCCCCAGGGGCCATGGTTTGGAGATGTCCCCCATTCCAGGCAAGCATGTTCACCGCCCCCTAATGTTCACTAGTGTGTTAATGGGTTGATGGGTTAAATGTGGAGGTCACATTCCTCTATGTGTAAGCACAGTAGGCAAATAGTTTACTTTCACTTCACTTCAATTGACCTGTATTGCATGTACACAGTGCAGCTATTATCAATTCCTGAACCTCTTAGTGAATGAACTGATCCCAAGATCTCAAAGATTATGTTGATGCTGCTGTATATTAATGAACATAAATCAAATATGGGAAAGCTTGTTGCACTTGATAATGATACTGAAAAAGGTAAGGGCGCTTTTACAATTGGATGTTGTTTAGCTACATCGCTGTTACACTTTTAAACACATCCCTTAAAACATCTAATAAAATTCACAAACTACAATCAATGACAAAAATGAAATAAAAGGGCTTAAAATCAACCCTGAATTCACACATAGTTAACATTTAAATGGCTTTCAGAATATAGCTCTCATTCTCCCAATAAAAACACTAACACTAATTTCTCCATACAGTCATATCAGGATTAGCTCCTGTGCCAAGTGTCTTCAGTACTCTCTATCCACCCACTACCATCACTAGTACAAATATATAACCACTTATCCTTGTGAAGAATCATCAACCACCACCACCACTACTCCTACAACTATTCTTACTACTCGCCCAAAAGTAGATTTACATGGTAGTGGTATATCACCGGGTCTAATATCATTTGTGGTGTTCAAATGCTAGGTACAATTACTGGTCCGTTTATTAGATACACTTCACCTCCTGTAGCCATAAACTTAATCTACAACCTTAAAGTAACACTTGCTGCATGGAACTTCCCCCAGGCCAACTCTTACAACAAAAACGGGTCATAATGTGCCATTTGAATGTTAATCACACAGACTTTCTCAAACCTGCATCCAGGTTTCTGACTCAACATGTTTCTACCCCTAACCTATTAACCCTCTATTGTACTGATTTCTTCAAAGCCATTTTATATCTTGTGGCATACCCACTATCATGTGCATTTTACACTTTTTCCTGAGGACACTTAAGATAAGCTAAGATTTTAGCTGAGGATGCTAGAGAAAATTAGGAGATATATGTCAATATATAGATATAGTAGATATATATAAGTTAGAAAATATATGGTTGAATATGGTGATGCGGAGGCCAGTGAGTAGGCAATTAGGGAAAATTTTGCAGTCACCGGATTGGATTTTGAACACAGAGACAGGTTACATCTTACAAAATTATTATCTCTTTGGCTTCATGTCTAGTAACAAGCCTGGATCTGTGGCTGTGCAGACCACCATCATGTTCTCCTCAGACCAAGCCAATTTTGTGGTGATTAAAACCACATTTCTGCAAGCCATCAATGACAGAAATGAAATTAGTGGTCTGAAAATCAACCCTGAATTTACACAGAGTAAGAATAAATATTAACTTATAAAAAGTACAAAATATAACATAACATTCGTAATGAAAAATTCTAACACTAACCTTTTCACACAGTCACAATGGGATCAGAACCTGCACAGATGGGCACTTCTCAACCAACTACTACTATCCCTACTTCTCCAACTATGTCTACAGATATTACAACCACTACTACTTTAACTATTCCAACTACCTCTTCTATTCAAACCACATTTATTCCAGCCACTACCCCTATAATTTCATCAACCCCACTTGAGGAACCATTACCACTACCACTTGCTGAACCGCTACCACTCGCTGAGCCATTACCTCTACCACTTGCTGAACCCCTACCACTTTCTGAACCACTGCCACTTGTTGAACCACTACCCCTTCCACTTGCTGAACCCCTACCACTTATTGACCCATTACCCCTACCACTTGCTGAGCCACTGCCCCTACCAATTGTTGTACCGCTACCATTTCCTGACCCATTCCCCCTACCACTTGCTGAACCATTACCAATTGCTGACCCATTACCCCTACCACTTGCTGACCCATTACCCCTACCAATTGCTGAACCACTGCCCCTACCACTTGCTGAACCACTACCAATTGCTGACCCATTACCCCTACCACTTGCTGACCCATTACCCCTACCAATTGCTGAACCACTACCCATACCACTTGATGAACCACTACCCATACCACTTGATGAACCACTACCCCTACCATTATCCAGTACTTCCTATCCAACCAATATTCCAACCACTTCTTTTACATCTAATTCTCCAACTATTCCCAAAATTGTTATTCCAATTACGTCTATCACTATTCCTATAGGTACTGTACCTACAACTCCTTCAAATCCTGCTACAAATGCTTCTCCATTTACTCCTACCACTGATTCTGTAACTGGATACACATCTACTTCACCTACTACTATTCAAATTATTCCTAACACAAGTCTTCCAAGTTCCACTTCCCAACCGACTACTCCTCCTACTTCTTCATCTATTTCTACAGATATTACAAACACTACTACTTCAACTACTCAAACTACCACTCCCATTCAAACAACTCTTCCTTCTAACACTACTCATCCTGCTACAAATATTCCAAACACTATAAGTCCAATTACTACTAACAATAATTCTCCAACTATTTTGACATCTATTCCAGCCACTACTCATATACCTATGAATGGTTCTTCAGTTACTTCTACCATTGATTCTGTAACTGGATATGTATCTAATTCATCCACTACTATTCAAATTATTCCTAACAGTCTTCCAACTACTTTTCCAACTAATGTAACTACTCCACTGTTTACTGTTAATGGTACTCTAGCCACTGCTCCTTAAACTCTCCAACAAGTATTCTAATCTCTATGTGTCAAATTATTCCTAGAACAACTTTGCCAATTACAGCTGCTACTGCTTATATGCATGGCTATGTAACCACTACTGCCATAATTACTTCTCCAATTACGTATACCTCCACTCCAGCCAGTAATCCTCCAATTACTCATACCACTACACCCCCACATTTAACATATCTGTAAAGTGGAAGACACACTTGCCAGGAGCAGCCATGGGGGCAGCTGTGGCCTGGTGGTTAGGGAACTGTACTTGTGACCGGCAGGTCCCAGGTTCGAACCCCACACAGGGCAAGACATGACTAAGGTGCCCTTGAGCTGGGCACCTAACTCCCCCAACTGCTCCCCTGTTAGGGGGTGAGGTGTCTTGCTCAAGGTCAGTGCAAATTTCTGTAGAGCTGATTTGTGTACACTGTCTTAATATCTGCTGTAAACAGCTTAACAACACAAATAAAATGGAATTAACCAAGTATGATCAAGCTCTTTACAGCATGTGTGTATGTGTGTGTGTTTACATAATTGTTCATTTATAACATGTAGATCAGTCTAAAAGTGGGTGATACAGGGCAATCAATCACATTTAACATCCTCTGTCACATAAATGTTAGTGTTTCTCCACTCTGACACACCCACTCCCACTGTTAACTAGCTGACTATTTAAATAAGAGGTAGGTGGGAACAGAAACACTCCAAGGGCAGTGTTTGGAACCTGTACACTAATGTCATTTCTTGTTATTTATAACAACCAAACCAATCTAATAAAAAAATAAACCCAATCTAATAAAAATTAGTGAATTTTGCTCTTGTACTTGAGGACTCTTAGGAAGAGCTAAGATCATTTGTTGAGGAAGCTAGAGAAAATGTGGAGATTGAATATGGTATTGAGGAGACCAGTGAATAGCCAATGAGGGACAATGTTGCAGTCACAGGATGGATACAAACACAAGACAAGTTTTAATAATAAAAAATGATTATCTCTTTGTCTCCATGTCTAGTATGGCCATCGCCATGTTATTCTTAGACAAAACCAATTACTGGTACCTCCACTCAAACCACTACTTCTCCAGTTACAGCTACCTTTACAACTCCAAATACTTACCTCATAAATCCTAAAATTACTCAAAAAAACCACTATTCCTACAATATTACCAACCCAAACTTGTGTCGATGGTCAAAATGAACCATGAATCTAAACCACACAGGTTAGGAATTACTGTCCTATATGTATAACCTAGCTAATAGTACATACTGAAAAATACTAACACTGAGCTCTTCTTGTACCAGCTCCTTTACTTATATTTATCTCTGAAACATCCCATTCAACTCCCATTACTTACGCTACTCCTTCCCCTTATTCATTAATTAATAATTAATTATTATACAATAAATTAACTTTCTTAAGGCCAACCCTATCTTAGTACTACGACTAATCAAATAACTTCTCCTACAATTATTCTACTTCTGCTGCTCCTATTATTCCACCAACCACTACTCAACACTTTTATATTTTTACTTCTATGATTACTTCTACAACTATTTATTGGCCAGTGACAGGACAGGGATAGACACTGGATTAAAACAGGTGAAATGGGATTTAATCTGATCCCGTCTTATTTATAGTCAACCTATAAACCTCCCGCAACTACATTATAGTGTGGCATGTATAACACCAAACATTTTTTTTAAAAATACACAAATGACAGAACATCAGAACAGGGGGCAGTGAACACACTTGCCTGGAGTGGTGGGCAGCCCCTATCGAGGGCATCTGGGGAGAAGCTGGGTTTTAGGTGCCTTGCTCAAGGGCACTTCGCTCATGTCTTGTCAGTACAAGGGATCGAAATGGTAACCCGCTGGTCACAAGACCAGTTCACCAACTTAGAGCTATGGCCTCCCCTGTCTTCACAATGTTATATCATACCTTTCTTACCATTGCTGTCATGTTACTTAATCATTGGCAGAACAAATGCAAAATCATGTAGAGATGGCTTTTCATATCCACTGTAAACAGCATAACAAAACAAATAAAATGGAATTAGCCAAATATGATAAAGTTCAAAGACCTGTTAAAGATGTGTCATAGCAGTGTTTAAACAAAAACCTGTTAAAACATAATCCAGTCTGAACATAGACCCGTTAAAGCAGAGTCCAATCCAAAGATAATAGCCTTGGAAACATGATCCATTCCAAATAAAAATCTATTAAAGCAGAGCCCAATCTAAATACTAAAAACAGGTTTAACATTGGAAGTCAAGTCAAGTAGTCAAGCAGTTTTATTGTCATTTCAGCCATATACAGTGTTGTACAGTACATAGTGAAATGAAACAACTTTCCTCCAGGACCAAGGTGCTACATAGAACAGTAAAATACAACGTAAAGTGCATGAGTGCTGAAGCATGTGCAATGACGCAAGACGATTAACAAAAAAAATACACAAGACAATATACAATAAATACACTAGACAAAGTACACTAAATACAATAGACATTAACACTGAATATAGGGACGGGGTAGTGCAGGCAGCCCACTGGTAGTGGGAACAGTAAGGTGCATTTACAGTATGTTCATTTCTTGTAAAAATAGACATTCTATTATTAGCGGCAGTATTATTCATTTTTTTGTGTGTTGTAAACAAAAACAGTAAGTAAGTAAGAGCACCTGATCTACAGGATAAATAAAATTGAACTATCGATTTTATAAATAAAGTCTAACTCTCACACACACACCTTGCTGAGAGTGTTTAAACCATCACTGACAACACACAGCATATTTAAAATGTGTGGACTGATCATTTCTTTTTTGTTATTTCTCTGCCCATCTATTTAGTAATAAAGATGGATCTGTGCTCATAACGGCGACTCTCGCATTCAACTCGAGCCAGACTAACCCCGTTGTCCTGAAAGACCTGTTCGAGCATGCTCTTGTTGACGGTTCTGGAATTAATGGCCTTCAGTTCAACCCTAAAATCCCAATAGGTAAGAAATGCTGATTTATCTGAAGTGTAAACTAGAACACAGCCAAGTGTATCTGATGTGTATCATCACAATAAGAAATCCTAACACTAATTTCTCCACACAGATGTTTCTGGATCTTCAGAACACCACAACGCAGCTCCATCTGTTCATCAAAGTCACGCCATGTTGTTGCTCCGCTATGGGTTCACATTTGGCCTGCTTTTTATCTATGGTTTTTCTTTTTGATCTCATCACTATGGGTTGCATGATATATTGGCATAAAGATGTATTAACGTAATCAAGTCTAAACGAAATATTCTTATGATTAACCTTGCTGTACACTGAAGTGTCAGCAAAACTGGTAAAAAAAAAATAGGAACAGATTGGTGGGTTTCTAATAGTGTGGGGTTTGTTTAACTGCTGTGTGTAGTTTAACACTACATGCGTCTCCTTTCTGATGAGTTCCTCCGGTTCATTTCCTGTATTCAATCTGATGGGGTTTTTTTTCAACATGACAATGCGCCACCACACAAATCTAGACATGCCAAAAATTCTGATTAGAGAAACACTCATCTGATTTTGGGGTTTTGGCATTCAGTCAGCAGATGTGAGCATCATCGAACACACTTAATCTAATTTGTTTGGTCTAAGACAATTAATAAAGATACAAAGCATTAAAGTGTTTGAACTCACTGATGTATCGCATAGAAATGAACATTATTGTGCGAGACTGATGTAGTGTATGCATCATTTACAAGGCAAGCAAGGGATGCTTATAGCCATGTAACTCTAACCACAGTTTTCTTATATACTGTGCTGAGCTTAAAGGAGCAGATAGGAGTGTCATTTTTAGTGACCTTTTTATAGAAAAAGTAGGCCACGCAGCTGCAGAGCTTGGGCAGAGCTCGTTTTTTTGGGTCAGAACAAAATGTAAATAGACTCCTTAAACAAAACTACATTGCATGGTTTTGCTTAGCCACATTATTTTAGGTAATTAATAGTTTTTGGTTTGCTCTTTTGAGAAAACGTCAATTAGATCATTCAAGTACAACCATTAATTCTGTAGTAAACCTGGTAAGAATGGTACCGTTCTAGGGTATCTTGTTACAAATGTAAATATGTGAGTATCTGAGTATATATATATATATTAGGGCTGTCAAACGATTAAAATTTTTGTTAAAAACTGCTGGGACAAGAGAAAATGGTAAGTGCTACAGCATACTGAAATCTCACTTTACAAAAGTATTTT
>JAOVVF010000011.1:17172298-17183442 GCA_028565595.1 Duopalatinus emarginatus
TTAACAAGGTAACCAAGAGGTAAGAAACAAATTGGATGATAAATAATTGTTTTTAGGGTATCTGAGGGCTGATTTAATACACGGGTCAAAACCGACCCATTAACATCAGAAATAGTAACACAACAGGAAGGTTAACCCATCCGTGCAGTGAAACACACACACACCAGTGAACACGAGGGGGCAGTCTGTTCTTGTGCAACTAAAGCATATTTTTAATCAGATACAGTATTTGTTTTCACTTGTCTGGGGGCAGAGATAAAACTGCTGTATTTTATGGTAATCCAGAAAGATGTACAATAAAGTCAAATTCTGACATAAATCTATATTATTTCTCATGGAATGTGTTATAGAACTTTCTCTAATGGAGCAACATCCAATCCATGGTCACATGAGCCTAGTGTCACAGATATACTGAAGCCCTGAATGGGATACGACTGTTAGCACTAAGATTAATGAATGGATCTTTGTGGTCTATTCTGAATACTATTATGTGTAAGTATGTGTACGTATATGCAAATGGAGGGGCTGAGATACTTCAGGGTAAATCTCAGCCAGCTACACTTCCACTATCCTGTTGCTGTGGTTTTTGAGAATTGACATGTCTACCGCCCTATTCTCCTTCACTTATCTGCTGTTGGCCTCCGTGTTTGCCGCGCTTCTGCAGCAAGTGGATGAGTTAGTTTTAATTGAACAAAAAATGTAATATTTATTTAAAGAAATAAATAATTGTGGTAGGTGGTTCAGCTCTCAGCTGTGTTGGTTTATTTTATTTCTCCCTCCTTTTTGCCATGTCTGTTGTTTTGAATCCTTTGTCTGCACTTCACATTCAGTTTAGCTCATAGTAAAGACACTTTAATGAGGTAAACATAAACAAAGCTAATGCACATGTCTGTTCTTTCTGCGTTTCTGGTGGCGCGATTTTTAAATTCCTAGGCTGTCACTATGACGAGCACATAGTTTCCCAAATGCAGAGCAAAATCCAAATGAGGAAAAAATGAATAATAAACAATGAAACGGAGTGTATTTACACCACAGGGGCAGTAAAAACCTTTCACAGTTTGGAGGCATACTCCAAAGGCATACTCATACACTTCCTCAGCTGGTCTCTATTACTGCTGTCCCAGCACCAGCAGGTTGCCAGGTTCGCCAATTATGGCCGACACTGGTCTGTTTTGTTCTGTCACTTAATGGGTTGTGGTTTTGTTTCTAGTGTGTATATGTTTATTTGGAGTTGTAGAGTGCAAAGGATGGTTTATTATACGTGACTTTTTGTAAATTGGCTTAAAAATACTGGTAGTCGCTGTAATATATATAATTGCTATAAGTGCTTATTTGGACTTGTTCCCTAATTTGGTATCTCTCTGAAATATCTGTCTAATAAAGATAAGTTGCAGGTTTGTACCGTTTCACAATCCATCCACAATTACTGTAACACACAAAATAAATCAGAACTGCACCACTAATGCTTCAGAAGAGTATCAGCTAGTTATCAAATATCATAGATTTAGTGGTCAGATAAGGAAAAATGTCATTCGACAAAAAGGCTTTTACTTTAATCTCTGACAAGGACTTTTATTATTATTATTATTATTATGATTATTATTATTATTCTTTTGTTAATTATGGAATATTTTCTAATCATATAATTTTTGGACTTTTAACAATTTTACTTTTATCAGTTTTAACTAATAATTAGGAAAATGCAAATTAGTTCATACTAATTTATTATTGTAAACTAATTTGCATATTTTTAAATACATTTTCTTTTCGTGTATACCTGTAAAAATAAACTTTGAGACTCTTATTTTGCCTTTAGTGATATAATGATAGTTTTTTAGCTCTTCCACTTGCCTGTCCACATGTCTGTAATGTCTCAGTGTTTTGAGGGACCCCTGAAGAAGCGTTTATTGGACTTTATTTTTCAGAACAGTCAGGTTCTTTTTATACATGTTTGGTGTTGCTACTGCTGCTACATTTTGTTCCTAAATAAACCACTGAAAGGACTTTTTTCTTATCAATGATCTTTTTTTTTTTAGATTTTATTCCAGTACATTTGTTTGGGTTTTAGAATGTAAATAGTAGAGTAAATAGTAATTGGATTCTAAAAAATCTTCTTTTTTCTTTCTTCTTTTCTTCGGATTACTTCGGATTTCTTTGGATAATCCGGTACAATTTTAGTTCAGTAATGTGTAATCAGTAATTATCAGATTATTTACCTAACACACCATAAACACCATAAAGACAGTTAATTTAGACAGTTAATTGTTGTTTGCTGAATGAGTGTGCATTTAAACTGAACTGCTGTGCTTTGTGTCTAGTTTACTACATAAAATATTGTTGAACATGCATCATTTATTTTTGTAGACTGATCCAAAAGCAGGGTCAGAAATTGCCTCCTGTAAACTTTCTGTCAGACACAGAGCACCTCTGAGCAATGAACCTTTACAGCATTCCCTTTGTGGGACAGCAATATCACCAGATGTGCTTTTTAAGCATCTGAAGGTGAGCTGAATATACAGTAAGCGTAGCTATTACTTCAATAGTGTGGAATTGTCAGAAACACATTACATACATCTTTTCACTACAGCATAACATCCCAGAGTGTGCACTTCTTACAACTATGAAGCACAGCAGTGATACAGACACTGCATCAGAAAGTTAAGAGTGGACAGAGACTGGCAAGGACAGCAGTCAGAATACTTTAGTAGCTGAAGTTAAAAGTTTTGCTGTGAAGTTCATGGCCTCACAAGAAGAGATATAGACACACATATCTGATATCACTACAGATGAAAATAGAATATCAGCTGTAGATGCAACACAAAGAAACATCACAGAGATCCCAAACCCCCTTACTCGCTTTTTTGATGAAAAATGCAACACACTCTTCAAAACCAAACCTGAACAGTAGCTTGATGTATTAATGCAAAATACTTCTTCAGCATTCAATAATCTGAACTGCAGAAAACTTCAAGAACTCACAACCGCCAATCAAACTGTGAAGTGTGGTTTGAACAGAGGCAAGATCGAACAACCGCCAGTCACTTTGATGAAGTGATAAAATGCAAGACAGCTCAAGCATCAACTCAAGTGTGATGTCAAAAATCATGGGGTACACCTCCAGCAAAAACAGCTGCTTTAATCTGGGAACAAAAAACTTTGTCAAAACAAAAAAGCTGCCACCACAGTCTACAGGTAGAGGACACTGGATTGGTGGTTAATCCTAAATTAATTAGTGACCAGATTTCTGATTCCTCCTGCTCCCCAAACCTGCCTGATCCACTCTGACCCCACTTCTTGGAGTCTCATCTGACCAGCATGGACACGGACAGCCACAGACACTCCATAATGGACAGATGTAGAACCATCTTTTCTACAGTGAGATTAATTAGATGACTTTATTTAATCCTCTGGCTACCCAGATGAAGATTGGTTCCCTTATGAGTCTGGTTCTTCTCAAGGTTTCTTCCTTTTGTCATCTCAGGGAATTTTTCCTTACCACTGTCACCACTGGCTTCTCATTAGGGAAAACATTTCTATAAATGTATAAACTGTTCTGTTATTTCTGTAAAGTTGCTTTGAGACGATGTCGATTGTTACAAGCGCTGTACACATAAAATCTAATTGAATTGAATAAAATATCCTAATTGAGATAAAATGCCCTACAAAATATTCACTAATGACTGGAAGGGAAGCTACAAAAAATGCATACTTTTGTCTAGAGCAAAATGATCAACCACATATTACACACAGTATAAAACCAAATGACAGTATGTAGACTTAAACCAACTTACTTTGTAACATGGACAACTATTGACTGCCACGTTCAGCGAACAGACTTCTCTGAATGATACAGGGCTCAGATCAGTCCTAAACTTGACAACATTTTATTGCCGACACATTCTGAGAGAAATTTGCACACACAACATGAAGGAACAATTCCTAATGGCTAAGATCACATGCAAATGTAAATCTGACCTCAAGGTTAACGTTGTTCAGTGCAGAGCATGTCAACAGCTGTCCCATCTTAAATATGTATTGTTTTAAAAAAAACAGCCACGTGAGCTTTGGATGTGTTCAATATGTTTACAGACATCGTAAAAGGATCGCCATCTGACACAGAGACAAGCCACAATGAATTATTTGAGTCAGATCATTTAATAAGCACAAGATACTTAATATGTTTACTAGTTGCAAACAAAATTTGTTGTATAATTTACCTTCTTGCACAAAAGTGTTCTCATATAAATAAATCCTGTACATAACAGTTTTGGTAGTGCTTTTGTCTGTTGGCTTAAAAAAACACAATTCTAATGAGTTTTCTTTATGTACTTACTGTGAACCAATGGCTTATCCAAGTTACATCAACTAATATTTTATCAACAGTTGCAACTGTGTCCTTGCCTCTTCGCTTCACTAAGATGATAGGAAGTGTCTGGCCCAGAATGTGATAGTTTTTATGATGTCCAATTGCTCTTTCATCATGGATCCTTATTCTTGACATCTGCTTGGACCTATACAACTCTAGTCCAGAGAGCTGTTTTCGTCCTCGAGTTGAAGCTGGTATGAGCAGCTGGACTCATTTGGTGGCAAAATACTCAGAGAAATTTAACCTTCTGTCAGCCAAAACTACATTACTATCTTCCAAAAGAGCAATTAAGCCAGGTGACTTGGTAATAGTTTTGTCACCGGTCCTGCCACCCCAGGCTTTTGAAAGAAAGGTGACCGCTCCTGTTGGACTAAGACCAAGAAGAAATGTAATAGTGGTGTGGGATTTGTAGTTGGAGCCCTTGCACTGATGTGCAAGGTCGATGAATCCCCCTGCAGTCTATGATGCACCTGACTGAACTGAAAGGAAGCTTTCTGAATATGGCTGGTAGATTACTTTTAACATCATGCTTTGAAGGCCAGTGAATTAAGCACTCGAGGCGCTGAGACATCACATTTACCCAGATATAAAATATGCAGCAGAACCTGTATCCAAGATCCTGGTGAGTCAGTCCCATGCGCAGTTTCATCAGTACCATGTAGAACTGTAAAGCTGAAGAAAGTGAGGTTGTGCATGGCATCCAAGCAGTGGTGAGGTATGTCAGCCTGGTGATGGATACCTTTGATAAGGCTAGACCAGTGTAAAACCTTATTACCTGATCATTCTTTAGATCTAGCGATGTTTCCGTCATCTTTTCTGGATCAGTGATAATGAGCTTCTTTGTCTCCAGGCCCGCCAATCGTTCTCTCAAACTCAACAGACACATCTCTGAAGTTGTTCTTGTGCACTTGCATCCAACTCCATGTTCCACTGCTCCCTCCATAGAGCAAGTCAATTCAAGCCTGGTGGTTTTTATTGTCATTTCAACCATATACAGTGGTGTTCAGTACACAGTAAAATGAAATAACGTTCCTCCAGGACCAAGGTGCTGCACAGAACAATAAATTACACAATACAACATAAAGTGCACATATGAAGTAGCATGTGTAATGACGGAAGATGATTTACAATAAATACACAAGACAATATACAATATAATGAACAATAAACAATAAATACAGGGAGGGGAAGAGTGCAGTTTGCCCCCTAATAGTGGGAGCAGTGAGGGGCAGTTGTGCACATTTTGGAATAAACACAGTACTCTTCATTTAGCAGCAGTACTGATGAGATCCAGTTGGCAGTAGATGTGTTCAGTTGAGTCACCGATGTGTCCATTCGTTCAGACCAGACGCTGGTTGTTCAGGAATCTGATGGCTTGTGGAAAGAAGCTGTTCCACAGTCTGGATGTGAGGCTCGAATGCTTTGGTACCTTTTTCCAGACAGTAGGAAGGTGAGGAGTGTGTGAGGGGTGTGTGTGGTCCACAACGATTGTTGCTTTGAGGATGCAGTGAGTGGTGTAAATGTCTGTGATGGTGGGGAGAGAGACACCAATGATCTTCTCAGATGTCCATTTTCCTGGATGAGTCAGATCAGTGAGGAAGCTTTGATAGAAATCAGGGTCATCTGATGGCTTACCTATACACAGAATCAAACAAATGAAAAGAGTTAGCGTAGACCAAGCTAGGATAAACTAAGAAACCCTGTCGGGAATATCCCCAGCAGCTACAGCAATCTAGAATTCTTGAGAGATGGCTTCATTTTTGTGGCTGAACTGATAAACGTGAAACAAACAGGGTGGGTAATGAGCAGAACCGTCATAGATACATGCTTATAATGTTGCTATATAGAGAGCTAGCTTATATACCATTATATTTTAAAGGCTAAGTTAGTGCACTAAACTTTAAAGGTGCAGAATCTGAACACTGTTTGTGATACGCGTCATTCAACAACAGAACGGGTTTGAGACCTGCTTGTGCTTCCTTGAACTCCACTTGCCTGTAATTCATTTTGGTGCATGTAAGTGCTGCCATTATTATTTTTCTGCTCATTTACATACCATCAGTATCTCAGATACTTAATGCTCTTGTGGCTGAATGAACACAAATGCCCCCCAACCCTGCCCCAAAATCTAGTTGAAAGACACAGACGAGTGGAGGTTATTTTAACAGTAAGGACGGACCAAGTCTATATTAATTTATGGCCATGGCTTTGAATTGGACACACACTGTATATGATGATCAGGCATCCACATAAATCTAATTTTAAAATGTCATTTATTACTTTTACATTGGTAAGATGTTGGAAACCGATCTTTACTGGTAACTAGTATTTTTTTCTAAACTTTTGATAATGATTCACTAATTAAGTGCAAAGTTTTAGCTTAAACCAGCTGCTTCACATGGAGACAAACTGGTATATTTTAAATCCCTGTGTTGTAAATGCTACACTATAATCTAGCTTTTTTTAAAACCAGGTATGCGGTAGATTAGAAGCTGTTCTGCGATCAGTGTCGTATACTTTGTATTCAAAGCAAGTGGCTCGGTCCTGCATCCGGTCTAATGTAACTGAATCAGGCAAACGGATCAGATTTTGTTTTTCCCCTGTGAAGGATTAATCCCTTGTCATACTGCCATTTATACTGCTTCTTATTAATGAATATTACACAGGAACTGCCATCACACCCTGATTAAGAAATCCATGTTCCACCATGGTCTCATGTGTGTGTGTACTATTTGTTAATATTCATTGACTAACCTTTCAGAGACACCAGTTCAGGCTGCGTGATGGACAGTGTGTTCATGGCTTAAGCTGCAAACTCCTACATACATGTATTTGTTACAGGTTGCCAGAGTTTGTTAGAGAACATGCCTAATCCAACAGCATTATGAAAACCTGTGAAGTATCAAAACAAGCCCAAAGTTCTATTAAGGTATTAATCAGTTTGGTTATCCAACATTTTGAACTTTCTGCAGTGTGACATTATGTTTAGTATTAATGAACAGAAAGAATTATGAGACAAGTGAGGCTACTCCACTAAAAGTCAGTGGCCAGGTAAAGAAGTGAGTTTTGACCAATTAAATAATTAAACAATTCAATTGAACAACTGAACCAGGGACCTTCCAGTTAGTTCCTTATCCACAAGCTTGTGGCTGCTCCCTAGCATTATAATACTTATATATTTACATTATATTTAGCAGTGATATTTATAACAGTTTTAGCATTAATATTTAATTTATAGCACTCATTTATTTTATAGTAGTGATAATTACATTATATAGACTGAGAGGAAAAATGTCTGAATTGTGACAGTTTAAAAAGACATGAACATTTGGAAACATCAGGAAAATCTGAATCTCATTACTGCAATGTAACATTAAAGTCAGAGGGGCAGTTTGCTGTGCCTAGTGCCAAACAAATGAAGATATTTTGAGGGATTTCAGAGAGGAGAAGTAGCTCTAGTATTTAAAGTTTAAATGGTGTTCCTAGGTAACGGTATAGAAATTTTAGACAAGAAAAAATGTAATTGAAAAAAAGTGAATTCTGGTCATTTTCACTCAGCTAGAGTGGAACGTGACATCACCTACTTTAGCAGCTTCTACAAAAAAAATTTTTAAAAAAGTGGTAGAAAGCTAAGGATGAGGACAAGATGTGTTTTGGTGTAGCTGCGTCTGAGCCTGCCAAATTTCATCATCATTCACTGACAGAATTACAGTCGTTTAAATAAAGCCCAACTCAAGCAGACAGGGATTTTTCCCCCCTATAAAAATACGTATTGCAGGAAGAATTCATGAACACTTCCCTTAGACAATTACAAGCATGTCTTTCCTGATCAGACATTATGCAGTTGGTCCTGTGGTGATGAAAAACTGTTGGACGTGATGGCAGACAATCATTCAGAAGAAAAATAATAAAAAGAAAAGGTGACAACATTGAAATTTCTGAATGAAGGATTACAAAAAGTTATTAAATGACTTTATATAGTATACATCTGTTTGTGTTTATAAAGTTAATAGATGACTTCTAGTGCTTCTGTGAAACCAAACATATTGAGCGGTTCAGTGGTGTAATGTTTATCGGAAAAAAACAACATGTGCAAAAAAAAAAAAAAAACACACCTGAAAGCGTCCCATCATATACCAAAGAAATACATATTTAAGAACAAATGAATAAAAATCAGCCTGGAGGTTGTTGTGGAAGGTGTGAGGTTTCTCCTGGTGATGCATTAAATATGGTTCATTTATGTATATAAACTGGGGCAGCACCAGCAACGGGCACCGTTGTTCACCGAGTTTTCAGCCACACCTGAGAAAGTTACTTCAGAGAGATTCAGCAGAATGGCTAGAGGTAAGACCTGGTGTTATATTACGACTGTGGCATTTCAGGAAGGATCTTAATGTGTCACTGAACTACAGGTATTACTGTCATTTTTGTGTTTTTATATTGTGAACTAGGCCTGAATTATGTTTTTTTATAGATATAACAAGGTCTAGCAGAAGGTAGAAAGGCTTTGGACCTTACAGTCCATACACACTTCATGTGATGTACCCCTCATCTGCCACTCTCCTTCTTTTACAGTGCTGGTGCTGCTGTCTGTGGTTGGGGCGAGTTTGTTCTTTAGTCAAGGCGCGACATTCGAGAACCAGCGTCTTTTCAACAATGCAGTCATCCGTGTGCAGCACCTTCATCAGCTGGCTGCTAAGATGATGGATGACTTTGTAAGCTGACTTCATTCGCCTTTACTCGTGTTGAGTTAAACTAAGCTGGTTTATTTCAATCTGCTTTATCACCCAGTTAACGTGCTTGTTGTGTTGCAAATGTGAAGGACGAAGCTCTGTTACCTGACGAACGCAAACAGCTGAGCAAGATTTTCCCTCTGTCCTTCTGCAACTCGGATTCCATCGAAGCTCCGGCAGGCAAGGACGAGACCCAGAAAAGCTCTGTAAGTCACAAAGCTACAGACTGAATTCACTATATTATTATATCAATGTACAAATATGGATTTATTAATGCTCATTAGCTATAAGACGAATATTTAAAGGGGAAATAAACCCAAAAAATAGCAGGTGTGAAGGGTACCACAGTCCAGGCAAAAGGACAAAAAGGACAAAAGTTTGGTCTGACCAAAAGAGGTGGTCTCAGTCCGGATCAAACTGAACCATGGTCTGGTTCATGTTCAGTGTGAAAACACTATGGATAGTTCAGACTTCCAGACCAATTGTATACATCACAGTCTTTGCCTTCTTATCTGTCGGATATAACTGATGGATGATGAGGATGATCAGTTGGTGAATGTGACCAAGTCTGGAGTAATGGGTCTGACGTTGGTGCTGCTAATATCTCTATAATATTATCAGAATAGTGGGAATGAATCAATCCATTCATTCATTCTTCTCCAGCTGAGCAGAAGAGGTGACCTGTCAACATCAGACACACGTTTCTCTATAAATCAGTAGTCAGTATAGGGAGAGACAGTCCACATAGGTAATGATGACAGTATGTAGGTATATCATCTAAAAGATCTGTAGTGTGCACGCTAAATGCCAATGTGAATCCAAAATTTACTGCATCAAATATATACAACATAACAAAACCATTAACATTGGTTCGGAGCTTGGTTTAAATGTTCAGGTGTGAAAACACCATTAAAGGTCTTTCAATTGTCCTACCTATCAGATCAGTTTAAAGATATCTTAGAATGGTACATTATAGGTTCAGTGGAGAATATCCAGTGAATCCTTTATCCAAACTTCAAGCACTTCAAGCAAAAAAGTCATTAAATCTTCTGAATTTCTGTGGCCAAGAGAATGCATCCGTTTTAGTTTCTGGCCCAGGACCAAGTTCCACCCCTGGCCAAAACCAAGCTGCTTTGCATATATATTTCCCTAATAAGGATTGTAAAATGCAAACAAGTTTCTGACAAAAGAGTTGGGCTAAAAATCAGCACAGTTTATTATATATAGAAAGAAAGTAATATCTGCTTTGTGTGGCTATAAACTATTGCTGTTTTTTTTTTTTACAAGGTGCTGAAACTTCTGCACACCTCCTACCGTCTGATTGAGTCATGGGAGTTCCCCAGCAGGAACCTTGGCAACCCCAACCACATCTCTGAGAAGCTGGCTGATCTGAAGATGGGCATCGGTGTGCTTATCGAGGTGAGGTGGAGAGCAGTCGATCAGATTCTAGTGTTAATCAAATGTAAAAGTATCAAATGCTCCATTAGTGAAGGTATTGATTTATTGACACTGCACTACAGTAATATGTGCCTGTAATGAACTGTAAAGTTTCCCTGTACACGCCCAACAGGGATGCATGGACGGACAAACCGGCCTGGACGAGAACGATTCGCTTGCTCCGCCCTTCGAGGACTTCTACCAGACCCTGAGCGAAGGGAACCTGAGGAAGAACTTCCGTCTGCTGTCCTGCTTCAAGAAGGACATGCACAAAGTGGAGACCTACCTGAGCGTGGCCAAGTGCAGGAGATCCCTGGATTCCAACTGCACCCTGTAGGGGGCGACAGAGCACAATTAAGCCACAGCTTGTGATCTGGAGAAGTTTTTGTATTAAAAATTAATATAAATCATTTTTTTTTTCCTAAGCAGAGTCCAGAGCCCAGGTGTGGCTCAGTGAATTAGCCTCTTCTGACTTTATGTATCTATTTTCCGCTCCGTTCACATGTTTAGCAGATTTCTCTCTTTTGGCAACTGTAAGGTTGTTGAATGGAACCAGTTTCACGAAGGTGCTAAGCAAATTGGGCTTTATCTAAAATAATGACCATATA
>JAOVVF010000011.1:17209281-17225114 GCA_028565595.1 Duopalatinus emarginatus
TGGGCAAAGTTAAGATGCACCATGCTGACAGACTTCTACCCCAAAACACTGAATTACAACATAAAATCCAGTACTGTACATATAACGGCAGATGTCCTCCAGAACGCTCCACAATTCTGTTGTATTATGAGGTGGAGGATTTCTGTGTTCCACAGCATGTCATATGACGTCCCAGACGTGTTCAATAACGTTGAGATCTGGTGATTTAGGTGTGAAGGACTAAACCCTAAACTTATATGAGTGTTCCCCTAACCATAATCTGGTGTCTTTAGACGTGTGTGGTGGTGCATTGTCCTCTTAGAATATAACAAACCCATCAGAATGAATACAGGACATGAACTGGTACAACTCATCACACATAATGTTCACCTGTCAGAGAGGGAACATGGAATTGCAGATAAACAAACTCCATACGATTATCAAGCCACCACCAGTGTATGTATTTCGCATAGTCTCGTCTGCACCAGTTTTTCTCGCACTTCAGTGTATAACATAAATAGCAGTGACACCTATGGAGTTCGCTGCTGGGTCCTGCCATTCACTATGTAGTCAGACTTCTTCCATGCCTGAAGCTGTGGATTAATGAGCATAATAAGTTCCCATTAATGTCGACTGGCACAGAACCATCAGGGAAACTTCCAGCAGCTAAGGAACATTATATAATCTAATATAATGATATAATTCATTTGTAGCCCAAATCAAAGGGATTGTGCACTTAATCAACAAGGCTAAAGTCTTAAAGGTTATACCACATACCACAGAACATTTATGTGATAAATTTCTTAACCATTAAAAAAAAACATATCAATCTATATAACCATATAAAAAAAAACATTTTCAACACATGCTAGAATCCTAGTGCTGCATATAACAAATGCTAATCTGTTTTTATACACTTGCAGTTATTAGAAACATAAGATACAAGCATAATCGCATGTTACTTTTTTTTTAATTACGTGTGACGGGACGCAAGTTGGCGTTGCATTGTTCATGTTTTATCTTGCCTGTGTCATGCGATAAGTGATAACACCCGATCATTTCCATACCCTCACACTTAATTAATCCATCTCATCTGGCTTCCCAGCTTAATTTCACATGCAGCTGCTGCACATGGGCAGGCAAACCAAGCAAGTGGCTACCAGTTATACACATCCCCAGAGAACAGATGCCAAGCTCCATGTCATTTATTAACTAAACTAAAGGGAAAAGTTTGTATTCATCACTGAACATAAGCAATATTTATCATATCATATCATATATCATATATTTATTAACTTTAGAAACACCTCTTGATTCTGTGTCATTTAGTATTCTCATCATTACTGGCATCTTGTAGGTTAAATCCACATACATAGAGTCCAGAGTCCAGTTCGAATCCCACCAACACCAAGCTGCCACTGCTGGGCCCTTGACCAAGTCTGTTAACCCTCAACTGCTCAGCTCTATTGAAAAAAGAGTCAAATATACACTGCTCTGGATAAGGACATCTGCCAAATACCCTAAATATAAGTCAGTCTCAGACACTGATGTTATCTGGCAGACAGGCTGGTATGTTCAGGACAGACAGTGTCTGTGCTACATGACATGGGATCTTGGGTGACATGGGATCTTGTTTGGTGTGTTTTCCCCGTGTCCACGTGGGTTTTTGCCAGTTGCTCCAGTTTCCTCCCACCTCTCAAAAAACACACATGGAAGGTGAATTGGATGTGCTAAATTGCCCCTAGGTAGGAAGTGGAAATAGTGGAAATCTAAATTAAATGGCAAATGACCAACTATGAATGTCTTCCCCCAGTGCATCAGCTTATAGAAGAGGCAATAAACGGCAGTAACAATCAGAGCTTTTCCATACAACACTCTGTAATTAACTTTTAGACAGAGTTTAGTCAGTTCTCTGCAGCCATCCTCTTGGCTACAGCTGTGATCATTTCATTTGGCAGCGTAGCTTTGGAGACTCATCAGCTGAACATCACTTGCTGCTGCTGACGATGAAGCCACATAAACAGTCTAAAGATTCTACCTAGAAACCATGAATTTGGCTGATAAACAGTCATTATGAGAAAACTAGGACTATATCAGTCAATTGTGAATCAGTGTACAGTGGAAAAACTCAACAAATCAGACTTCATGTTAAAACTAGAATGCATTTCTTGCCTATACATTTCCACTGCTTTCTAAATATCACAGTTATAGAAGAGATCATTTATGATCCCTTATCCGTGTCACCCAGAAGAGTCTGGTTCCCTTCTGATGCTGGTTCCTCTCAAGGTTTCTTCGTCTTTTTTTTTCTTTGCCACTGTCAACTCCAGCTTCTCAACAGGGATAAAATCTACATGAAAAATCTGGATTTTATAGCTCTGTAAAGCTGGGTTGTGACAACATCAACTGTCAAGTCCTATGTTCTATTTCCATAGCAAAAAAAATTCTGATCCCACCCCTTGTTAGTCCCCAGAATACTAGTTTTGACCACCTGTTTTATCATGCTGATTAATTATGTTCACCTGTTTTGAGTTTACCTCGTCCCCGAGTGTGTGTATTTAAACCCTGTTGTTTCAGTTGTGCATTGTGAGATGAAAGGAAGCCCAGCTAGCCTGGTTTTGCTTCTGGTTTTGCGTCTGTTCTGACTTCCTGCAGAATGATCCGCAATTTGTATAATATAATTTTGAGCTATAACGGTGACTTAGTTGTGAATAACTAAACCCCAAACTCTGATGAGTGTTCCTCTAACCATAATTTGGTGTTTCTAGGCGTGTCCTGTTAGAAAAGGACAAACCCATCAGAATGAATACATTCATTCAGAAGACATGAACAGGTGGAACTCATACAGTGTTCACCTATCAGAGATGTCTGGAGACCCTACTGTATTGTTTTGGGGCCACCACCAATCTATACTTATTTTTACAGTCTGTACCAGTTCTCTGGCACTTTAGTGTCTGTAAAATTTAATTGAATTAATGAATGAATCATTAATATAGCATGAAATTTGCATGTAAAATGTGATTTTTAATTCAGAGGGAGCACTGGAAAAAAGACATCATTATAATGTGTCATGAGCAATTTGTATCAATATACAAAGAAGGGGTTTTAGGTCTCAGTGCTCTGTTGTTTCTTTGGAAAATTTCTACACTTCAGTTTTAAAATCATTTGCTACTTTTAGCCATTGTTGTATATAAGACTTGATTTAAAACTGTGATAAATAAATAAATGAACAAATATGTATTTTAAGTCACAATCCATGTCCAAGTGATAATTGATCAAATCTCTGTTCTTTCATTATTAAGCAAACTTCAGCTCGACTTCCTTTCACACAATGTTTTAGCAGTGATTAACAACAAAACCCATGTTCCTGGGCCCTCTTTTAACCAGATACACATAACAGACAGAAACCATATTCCAATTAGTCTCATTAAAAACATAACATCGTGCCGCATCTTTCCAGTTAGCTAACCAGCTGCATGGATGTGGCTGAGACATCAGGCCTCATTTATCGACCTTTTAGTAAAGTTGCGAGTAATTGTTTGTGTACGCCACGTGGAACTAAACCAAATCTAATACTATGTATTCGCTTCTCCACCTTGTTCTTTTTACTTTCCTCTTGGTTGAGCTACACCTGATACACAGATACCAGAAATTACCAGCAACCCCGATTCCCAACTCCTCCTGCTCCCCAAACCCACATAATCCACCCTATATCTGCTTGGATATAGGTCTTACCTACTGAGCATCGCTCACTGCTGAGGATGAACCATGTGGACAGTCTAAAGATCACCATAATGGGCATATGTAAAAAACAATGAATATTGCTGGAACTAGCAAGAGATTTTTATAACCACACTATCCATACCACCCAAATGAGGATGGTTTGTGATCTCAGGGAGTTCTTCTTTGCCACTGTCAACAAAGATTTCTGATCAGAGATAAAATTTATATAAATGTATAACCCAGATCCTATAATTTATATAAGTCTGATTGGTTTCTGTTAAACGTTTTAGAGAAATTAAGAGCAATAAATTAAATAATTCTAAGACAAACACCACTGATCCGTTTGAGAACAACGGTAGAAAAATAAGAAATGAAGGAGTTTGGATAAAACAGACAGGGTTAAGACTTGAATTTTGACAGAGACAGATTTTTGATATTGTGCAGCTTATTTATAAGATAATCAATTGTTCAAAATGGTCAAACTCTCACACTGTCTAGGGAAAAAGTGAACTACGCTTTTGACCACTGTGCAATGGAATTGACCTCTGCATTTGACCTGTCCGTGCAATGAAACATAGGTTGGGTGTCTTGCTCAAGGTCACTTTAGTCGAGTCTTGTTGGATTTAACCAAGGCTGGTTCCTTAACCACAGGCATACGGCTGCTCCCTAGACACAGTCGAGAACTTTTGAATTAGTGTGTGTGCTCCAGGGATCTGGGGTTGTAGGTTCGATCCTCTCTCTGGTCTCTGTCTATGAGGAGTTTGCTGTGTTCTCTCTGTGTTCATGTGGGTTTTCCCTGGGTGCTCCAGTTTCCTCCCACCTCCTGAAAACAGGTAAATTGGATGTGCTAAACTGCCCCTAGGTGTGTGTAGGCGAGATGCCCTGCGATGGATTGGAGGACTGTTCACGGTGTATTCCTGCTTTGTCCTCAGTGATTCTGGGTGGTCATTAGAGAAACCGTGGCCCTAATGGACAAAGCAGAAAGGAAAATGACTGACTGACGACTGACTTCCATTTCAGAAAAGCGGATTTGCTTGGTTAATTGTTTGTGTCGGATATGTAGCTATGTGCTTTGTAGGTTGTACTCATAAAATAATGATAAATATGGATTTATGAATTTGGAGGGGAAGATTTTTGAACACCTGTAAAACAGGTTTGTGTTAATTTAAGTAGACATGTTTACTGACCACCAGTTCAGTCAGCAATAGCCTGTTAGCTAATGCATTTTTGCTATTTCTGTCAGCATGTTCACATAATGCTATTGTTCATTTAATGCTTATAAATAAATATGTTAAAATGAAGTGTTAAGTGTTGCTTTTGTTACAATCAGAATCTGAAAATGGGGATAAAACCGTGACAACAGATGCTAATCTTGTCAGTGGGGGTGGGGCTCGGTTATCGCTGCACCTGGCAACGCTCTACGGCACGCCGCGAGGCTCAAACCTCATCGTTGAAATAAAAAGCGCAACGCGTTCTGGTCTCTCCGTCAGTCCGCAGCTCACCGCTCAGAGAAACGGCGCTGGGATTCAAAGCGCACACTGAAGGACGATCTCAGCTCCGGCTGTTTGGTTGGCGTCCCGTATCCGAGGCTGGAGCCGGTTTGTTCTGAAAGGGAAGTGAGATTATCTGGATTTGTGCCGTGATGTCCAGGAGGAAACAGAGTAACCCGAGACAGTTCAGACGGCAGAGCGCAGACAACACAGGTCACTACTATATTCACATATATAGATATATATATATATTCTATTTATTATTATCGTCTGTTTATTATTTTTTATTTCTCCTGCATGTGTGTTTAGGAGATATACCTGTGTGTTTATTACTTTAGACACAACATTCAGCAGACTCAGGCAATGAAATGAACTTTATTATTATTATTATTATCATTATTATTATTATTATCATCATCATCATCATTCCATGTTTCTGAAAAAGTTTTATAACGACCTGGTTGTTAATACATCCTGTTAATACATCCAAAAAATAACTGAGAATTGATACACCAGATATTAATAATAAAAATACATAAATAAACGTTTTTTAATGCAAAAAAAGTATTTTTATTTCTTTTTTTTTTGTTGTTGTTGCAGAAATTATTTAAAAAATAAATAAGAAAAGCATTTTGAATGCAAGTGAAATCATATTTTCTCATGCAAACTATTTTTAAAGAATAAATAATGAGAAAAACATTTTGAATGTAAATGTAATATTTTTGTCTTATGCAAACATTAAAAAAAAAATATTAAAAACTTTTAGAATGTAAATGAAACAATGTTTTCTTATACAACTGTTTTTTTAAATAATAAAAAAAAAACATTTAGAATGTAAATGTAATGGTATATCTTTATGCATAGTATTTTTTTTAACAGATAATAAAAAAAACTATTTGGATGTAAATGGAACATCACATCATCACACATCATCATCATTTAGTATTAATAGATAATTATAGATTTGTACCAGTAAACTTAAGGCTAATTAAACATCATATCACATGCACCTTCCCAAGTAAATGATACATAGCACAAAGGCTGCACCTGCCTTTAGGTCTACATTTTATTAACAAATTGTGTAATAAATAATTCTGATCTAGCCCTGCCCAACCGCTTAATTTACCTATATATAACTATATACTAACATAGAAATATTCATGCCTACACAACTAATGTAAATAAGTTATTATTGGACATGTGTCATAATAACTGCTATACTAGTTATAATTAGTATAATTAGAAATATCTGTTTTCAAATCATCCTGCTGCACAAAAAAATAATAATTAGCATTATTTATAAGATTACTAGGTCTGTGTCTGGGTTTTCTAGTTCGTTTCATGCCGCATGTGGCGAGTCACAGTTGGACTGTTACAAAGGACAAAAAGGTCATTATGTATTTTTTTTTAAATCTCCCTCCAACATATTGCCCTGTTATCTAAACCTTGGCGATTGCCCCACTATTTTCATATTTTGCCTATTCCATTCTGTGTGGTGTCCCTCTGGTGCACAGATAAAGAGTAAGTGCTGAAAGAGCTCCATTAATTTGCCCTGATGACTGCAGAGATAAGGGCAGATAATGGGCTTGATAAAGCATGTGTGTGTGAGTGTGTGGGAGCTGAGATATCATCACACACACGATTATTGCCATTAAAATTCCAGCTCTGCAATCTGTGCCGCACTGATAATCCTCTCCGGATGATAAGACAAAGAAAATCTCCTCTCTTTATTAGGTCTTCTGGATATTCTGATAATACAGTGATAAATTCTGTATTTCTCCCTGACCCTCATTTTTTTTTTTTTTTTTTTTTAGATCTGACTTTCTTTTTTTCGTACACTTATGAAGTGATAGGGTCATCTTTTCTGCTTTCCTCCTGCTTCCACCCCTTTAACCCTCCCAGCATGGGGCTTTATTGTAATAAGAGTTCGATCTAAGACGCAGATAGTGAGGTAGGAGCATATTATCATCCCTTATCGGTCCTTCTTCACTCCATTGAGCCGAACCAGCTGTTATTCCCCCCGTTATCACCCCCGTTTGTGACCGGCAGGGCAGTAAATTTGCCCCCTTTACTGGGATAAATCTATGACAGTGGATTAAAAGAGTGTGATGAAAGTAAGCACTGCGCCGTCTTCCTGAGAAAAAGAGTAGATCTGAATCTCTGATCCTTTTTCAGGTCCCTGCTGATGAGCTACTGAAAAAAAAACATGTATCATTTAAGCATTGGATGATGATATGATCAGAAATCTGTAAAATAACTACAGGAAACTTTACTGTACTGTTCTAAATAACAGCATAAAAAGATAAAAATGCATTAAGAAAAGAATTAATTAATCAATTAATTAAAATAAGTTGAATTTTTGCCTGTCTTAATTATAATATAATTTTATTCACTTAAAAAAATCTAATTTCAATTATATAATTTTATTATTTTATTATATATAAATTTAAAATCATATATAATGAAAAAAAAATCTATTTAAAGTTTCCATATAAATATAAATCTAGGTTGTAGACATGCCATTTTTTAGATCAAAATCTAAAGTCAAAAGGCATTTTTTAAACTAGTTTGACTACAAAATCACAGGTTTATATTCATGCACTCCTCGTAATATGTCTGTGATTCTATAGTAACACCTTAAACATAAATACAGATTCATGTAACAGTAGTAATTTGTAACCATAGTAACGTCTTGGTGGGATCAATGAAAGATTATCTTATCTCATTTTATCTTATCCTAAAGATAACTGTAAATGAATTTAAAAAGTCTTGTACTTTACTGTAATTTGCTCTGGTATAAGAGGAATAAAACACTTCTGGATATTCAATAATAGGAAGCAATACATTTCAGTTCAGGGTAGTAACAGTTACTTCGCTTTGTAAGCTTCAGTTTAGTCACAGCTGCAGGGATTAATCTGTAAGCCGTCATGTCCTGTCAGGAAATGTACATTACTACAGAACAGTACACTTAAAGGTTCTGTGTAGAACCGGACTGTGTTTTAGCATCAGCAATGGTTCGGATTAAAATCTTTCTTTACACTAGAAAGTCTCAATAGTACATTTTCTTTAACATATTATTTGGTTTATAGTTAATTCACTAAAACAGTTCTTTAGTTCATGTGTTGATTTGAATGTTATCAAACCAGTCAAATATGAAACCAGTTTATTATGCACATGTTCTCAAAGTGGTATGAAGTCATCAAACGTGACAAAAAATCTGACTCGAATCATTCTTGTCAGCTGTGATCTTCCCATTGTTCTCCATGATGCTGTCAGAACAGTAAATTTATCCAGTTATCAGGTTACTAACAGAGACACAAAGTAAAAGAATTCAAAGATTAATATTTTATTTAAAAATTTTTTAGAAATAATAATATGTACTGTATGTTGAGATCCATGTGGAATTATAGTCTGATCATCCACACACCTACTGAACATACAGGGATTAAATTCTCAATAACAAGACCATCGGAAAAGATTCATTTCAGAATGTGGCTGAAAATTAAAATCTGAGATAGTCAAAAACACTGGCAATTTTGATGAGATGAGGAAAGAAGACCATGTAGAAATGATTTTATTGTTAAAATATTAAATCTTGTCTAAATTGAAAGAACACGTAGAACATTCATTTAAAAAAATGTCTTTTTTTTAATAACTTTTTTTAGTTTATTATATATCATCATTAGTGGATTATAATTAAGCCCTGAATTAAGTGTTCTGATATTAGAGTGAACATGATGACCTTCACATATTTGGAGAGTTTGTAAAGGTTTGGAACACAGATGTATTGTTTTTACATCCTAAATGGAGGCAGTATTGTGATTTATCCTATATCCGATTCTCGTCACACACCTCCGTGTCGCACATGGCAACAAAGCCTCTCTCTATATATTTATACATTTTTTTTCTGTCACTTTGCTGACATACGGCTGTCAGAATATGATAAGTTTCTTTCATTATTATATCCTTTTCTCAGACGTCAAGGTTTGTCAGCTCATCTTTATTCTGTTTTTTTTTTTTTTCAAAGCCATTTTGATTATCTTCATCTGCCAACTGTCAGCGCTCCATCTCTGTGAGATCGGCGTAATATAAAGCGGGGTTATTGCGTGCCAGCTTTCTCAGCAGCATCTGTTCAGCACTAATGAGCTATGAAGTGCTGTGGCTCACTGGCCTACGAAGCAGGAAGGAGATAGATACGAGAGCGAGAGGAGCCAACTGTTTCTCTACAGTTTCATAAGCACTCCACAGTCATAACAGTGATGATTATCAGAGCTAGGAAGTATAAGACATGGGATCGAACTCTGTCCAGGATTAATCTAACGTCCATGCTTAAACTAAGGATGGGTGACGAGTGGACATTAAACGTTCATTTTGCTTGACTTCAATATGATCAGTTAATTGCCTTAATTTAAAAATATCAGCTGTTTAAATTTCAGTGTTGAGGTTCCATATAAATATGTACAGGTATGTATATAATAAAATTTTTATTAGCTTCTAATGAATCTTTAGCTGTTTGGGCGGGTGGTGTTAATGTTATGTCTAATCACTATATTGCACACAGTAGACAATTATAAACACAGTTTATATATCATCAATATTGTCATACTGATTTATCATTTGGATCTTGAAATGGTACAAAATGACAGAATAACATCATTCAGCTGCCATGGGTAATCACCTCAGTTCTTGATGATATTTCTATAACAGTACACTCTGTGTATAAATCCCTTCATTATACCGCGAGCGATATGTTTACCACAGATGTGATTTCTTAACATAAAGTAGTGTAAAACTATCTGTGTCAGCTTATTCTGGTTTCTGTACAATAAAAGAAAAGTTGTAAGTGATCAAATCTATCCAGCTGAGACGTATTTATTTTGCTGATTAAAAACTGAATCTTGTATTTCAGTGCTTAATGACCTATACCAAGCTTGTTCAGATGCTCAGTGTGATGTCCAGAAGGTAGATGTTTATCATTGAAAACTTAACCAGTGTCTTAGATTAACATTTCGAGAGAAAAGAAGAAAGGATGTTTATTTGACAACCCTTAATCGCTATCAGTGATGACCAGCAAGCAGACGTTTATCACTCACTCCATCATTGAACCTGGAAGCTCGATGCTGATCGATTATCAGTGCTTTTAAACAGAAACAATGATGCAATCGTTTAGTCTGGGTTACATTGTGAAAAGACCTGCTTTTAGCCATTGGTGTCTTTTAAAGTACTAGACAAAGCATGGATTTCCTAATCGAACCTTGTTCTAGGCTCGTCAGGGTCACGATGACAATGTCACGGCATCAGCTAGAAATGAAAAGACTTAATGTTTACATGGTTATCTGGTCTTTTATTTCAGCCTGAATCTGTAGAAATTGTGCCAGGTCATGTACTGCAAGTCAACTTTGAGTATCAGTAACCAGGTTAGATTTATGCATGACATAAAAAAAAAAAATTGCAGGGAGAAAGTTTGCACATCTTGGGTACCATTTAAGCATTAACCACATCTGCATACAAACCATAATGACGCACCCAGAAAAATTGAACAGACTGCCGACTAATTGGTTTGGATTTTGCTACATTGTTCTAAGGTAGTAAGCAACGTTAAACCTCAGCATGTGTGACTACAAGGTTAGCGTGTAAGGTAATTAGCAAAGTTAAACCTTAGCATATGAGATAATTTGCAAAGTTAAGCTTTAGTATGTGAAGTAGTTAACAAAGTTATACTTTAGCATGTGAGACAGCAAGGTTAAACGTTAGCATGTAAGGTAATTAGCAGAAATAAACCTTCGCTTATGAGGTTCTTAGCAAAGATAAACCTTATCATATGAGATAATTTGCAAAGTTAAACCTTATTATGTAAGGTAGTTAGCAAGGTAAAAAAAAAATTGAGGTAGTTAGCAAACTTGAATTAGTTTGTAAAGTAGTTAGCAAGTTTGAACCTTATCATGTGAGGTAATTAACAAGGTTAAAGCGTTTAGCATTTTGTCTAGTTAGCAAACATGTATTCAGTGATTCAGTGCCTACAAATGGCAGATGATTTAGCTAAATAGCTTTAACTGCAGTTGTTTTGCTTGCTCAGCATGAGGTGGTTAGCACGCTAGGTTTTGGCGTTTTAGCCAGTTAGCAAGTCACTCTAACTCCTTGTAGAGTTTGATGGTAGTAGACACATGTAAACTGCTTTAGCTACATAGTAAAGAATTGTCACTGTTGTGCTGTATGAGATTTTATAAACATTATAGGCTTTTATAAACAGTCTAAAGCACAGATTAGGCTTTTGTCAAGAGGGTTTGGCTGGATGTTAATGACGTAGGGAGGAATGTAGAGCTAGATTTATTATCGCTGGGCAGTTCAGACCTGTCAAGGCAAATAACTCAGATATTTGAAACGTATCTATGCGTTAGTTAACAAAGATTATGTTTTTTCTCTGTAATCGCATTGCTAACACTCGACCCTCTGGGCCACTAAAAGAGGAAGCAGATGAGGCGTTGTGCTGATACAGCGGACTGGAAATAAGATGGAAGAAGAAAAAAAAAAAAGGCTTTATTATGCAGCATTTCAGCTCCTATTCATGTCTCACTGCTGTGTAATCATTCCTCCTAATCTCATTTACAGTTACCACAAAACAAAGAGAAAGAGAGAGAAAGAGTGTGAGAGGGTGTGAGAATGGATATGGGGAACCCAGTGATCACTGATAGTGAGAATCATGTCTTTCAGAATCAGAAATGGTGCATATTAGCGCATTTTAAGAAGAAAAGTAGTGCATTATTGTTACTACTTCTAGTATACAGAATTAATCAGTGGCTTCTAACTAATCAGAATCCATCAGCCAATCACAGAGCAGTAATATTTGGGGCTTATTGGAATGGTAATAAAAAAAACCCCCACATATTTATATCAGGTTTACATCATACATATTACTCAAACTCAAGGACGTTTATTATTTGAGATTTATTATTGATCGTATGTAAAGTGTGTATATAAAGTGATAGACATCCGAGGAAGCTTCTGGAGCTGTTTTAGTCTCATTAACTGCACATCACTCGATGCTGCTTCAGAAGGAACCACACTATGAGTGTGACTCAGATGAGGATGGGTTCTATTTTGGCTCTGTTCCTCTCACGGTTTCTTCCTGTTTGTCCTCTCAGGAAGTTTTTTCTCACCACCGTAACCTCCAGCTACTCATTAGGAATAAAAATGAAAAAAAAAAAAGTCAAATCTGGATCTTATATTTCAATAAGCCAGCTTTATCAAAAGCTATCCAGAAAACGATGCTAGTTCATATAAGCTATATAAATAAAACAAAATTGAATTGTGTAGTTAGCATATACAGTAAAACGAGCCAATTACTGTAATGTAATAGCGGTGAAATAGGGATACAGATCAACGAAAGAATTTCATTCAAATTCATGAAGATCAGCTGAATGCTGTAGCAAATGAAAAAGAAAATCCCAGGACCAAACCAGAATTCATCCCTAAAAAGAAGCATCCTCGTCTCTCTCTCTGTGTGTGTTAGCGAGATCTAGGCGTCATGCCACCCAGACTGAGCCGTCCGCATCCTGTGCCAAAGAGCCCCATTGTGTGATTGATGCAGTGTGTGTGTTAGCATCTACAGGAAAGCGTGCCGAGTCCAAATTTCATACATATACTCACTCACACACACACGGTGTAGAAATCACACTGACTGAAATTCTCTGTTTTACTTTATTGCTAGTTGCTATTTACCAGCTACGACCACAAATTAGCGACTCAAACTATTATTAACAGTCACTGTAAGATAAGTAAAATGACGATCGTCTGCTAATTTGTGCTAAAGCAGAACGATATGTTGCCTAATCACGCTTCCCTGAAGTTCAGAGATGTCTACCAGGAGCATCTTAGCATCAGTGAGCTAAAAGCTAGTTAACAGGCTAGCCGAGCATGAATATGTGTGTATTTCTAAATAAATGGGGGAAAATGTAGGTATATAATTGATTTTAAATCCTTTACCTTCGCTGTAATTAGCTTAAGAGAAAACAGGAAGTAAACAACTAATGTCCCAGTTGTTATATTTGTTTTATCTGCTTGTTTGTTTTTTTGTTTGTTTTGCAGAAGTGTTTGAGAATGGACAAATGGACGCGGAGGACCGGACGTGCGACAAGAAAGAGATCCTGAAGGATGTAGAAACGGCTGTAGACCAAGAAACGCAGTTCTCTTTAGATCCTGAAAACATTCATGTTAAAAGCCAGGAAGATTCCAGAGCAGGTGAGGGTTATAGCACTACGTAAATTCACTATGAACTGGCGTGAACTCAGGGGACAGCTTGGGGGCACCCACAGCTGTACAAGTTCTAAGGTGTTATCTTGTGAGTGAGGTTGAACACTGGCCAGCATGCGTATGGCAGGATGATATGAATGATGTGTGGAGTTGGAACAAGGCATGATAGTGTGTGTCAGATTGATGGGACAAGTTGTGCAGGCATTTAACATTCCTCAATCCACAGCGTCACATACGTACCGGGAATACCTCAAAAAAGGCCTTACCACCCACAGTGGACAGCAAAAGTACCGGATATGTTGCCTCACCTGGGCTCGTGAAGTTGCTACTTTGACTCCAGAGTACTGACTGTGGTCTGATGAGTCATGGTAGGGTTCATGAGTTGACCATGGACCCCAGTTATAATTAAGGCTGGTTCTATACCAGTGTGGGGTGTGTTCTCATGGTACGGGGTTGAGTCCACTGGTCCGCCTAAACACATTATGCATACATTTCACTGCATGGTTACTATTTGCAGGCCTTTATTGACTTCATGTACTCCCAAAATGATGGGATATTCCAGCAAGATAATGCACCATGCCATTAAGCCCAGGTGGTCCAGAATTGGTTTACGGTGAATTGTGGAGAGTTCAGATGAAAGGTGTTGCCTGCATGTTAACCCAATATGAGCCTAACTGAGCATTTATGGGATCTGTTGGAGAGGTCCATTCGCACCCGGGTTCACTCCAACAATATGGTCGGTTAAACAAAGTTTAACCTGGTAAATGGTATAAAAATTGAGAAACATATAAGTAAACAATTCACTTTTATTAAGCAGACTAAGCGAAGTCTCCTAAGTATTTGATGGTTAAAGGCTGTGTCCCTGTTTGATGAACTTCCAGTACTCACTATCACACCCCAGACAGCATTACTTGTCCCAGTAAACACAAACACAGTGCTTGTCGTTTGCCCTGGGAGGAAACCATCAAACTCTTTGAACTGAAATTCAATTTTCTTTGCCCCGATCCATAGAAGCTGCTTTTTCGTACTTGCTCACACATGATGAATCTGCTCTTTGAAACGCCTCTGCGTTTCCTCTTAAAAGTTTGGCGAGCGGAAATTGAAGTGCGTACACCTGTTTCGCCTCTCAGCGAAGGAATTTTCAAAAGAGCGAGCAATATTCTGCTTTTTTTTGTCCCGGATTGGCGGAACGATGTACGTCTGCGTCTTTTGTTCTTTCTGAAAGGAATCCAGGCAGTCTTCTCATCTGACTCGGCACGCAGATCGTAATGTATTTCACTGTGTGCTTTTCCCTTCACGGAGTTTAAGTATGTATTCCGTAGTAAACAAGAGTGAAGACGTGACGCTTTAAAACAACAATGAATATTCATTATGAGGACATTTGAATACTTATTTTTATAACAAGCATCTGTGCAAGACAGGTGGCAGTATTTTAATTACATACATTGAAGTGCCAGAAAAACCGGTACAGAGGAGCCTGTGCAAAATATATAGGCTGGTGGTGGCTCCACAATGGTGGTGGGTTTGTTTAGCTGGCATTCCATGGGACCCCTGGTACATCTACAGACGTCTCAGACAGGTAAACACTGTGTGTGATGAGTTCCACCTGTTCCACCAAATTATGGTTAGAGGAATACTCACTCACTGAGTTTGGCATTCCCACTTTGGAATGGCTTGGGAGCAGCCATGGCCTAGTGTTTGGGAAACCGGTCTTGTGACTGGAAGGTCCCGGGTTCGATCCCCACACAGGGCAAGACTGAGGTGCCCTTGAGCAAGGCACCTGATTCCCCCAACTGCTCCTCCGGGTGCCGTGGTTTGGGGCACTAGTGTTTCACTGCATGGATGGGTTAAATGTGGAGGTCACATTTCTCTGTGTGCAAAAGACAGTAGGCAAATAGTTCACTTGGACTTTTCTCTGTCTTAGAGACGAGGCTTCTTGCTCTTAGCTTGATAAAGGTCTTTGATCTTTAATAGTGAAGCCGTCCATAGGGCAAGACAAGGAACCCTTACATAAATTATATGTAACTGTAAGTATGACGTCATATTATAGTGAATAGAAATTGTATAAGAGGACATGGTTATATATCTCTGTGGGGACAAAAAGTCATCACTGGGACGGGAATGTCTGACAGTTTTGACATTGTTAGCTTTTTTTATTAAAGAAATATTTAATGTAAAAAATAAATATTTTTGTTTACAGGAAATATATTTTTTAATGAAAAGAGCCAAAAAGTTTCCTTTTCATTACTGTGATTAGGTTTGGCATAGCATTAATTAGCTGCATTAATAATGTCGTCAGTGGAATGTCCCCACAGGGGTAGCGAGACAAGTGTATGTGTGTGCATGTGTGAGTGTGTGTGTCTGAGAAAGAGAGAGAGAGAGAGAGAGAGAGAG
>JAOVVF010000011.1:17247835-17257983 GCA_028565595.1 Duopalatinus emarginatus
GGGTAACGGTTAGGGTTGGAGATGAGGTTTGGGTAACGGTTAGGGTTAGAGATGAGGTTTGGGTAACGGTTAGGGTTGGAGATGAGGTTTGGGTAACGGTTAGGGTTAGAGATGATGTTTGGGTAACGGTTAGGGTTGGAGATGGGGTTTGGGTAACGGTTAGGGTTGGAGATGGGGTTTTGGTAACGGTTAGGGTTAGAGATGAAGTTTGGATAAGGGTGTTGGTGTTAGAGCTTGGGTTAGAGTTGTGATATGGGTTAGGGTTGGGATTAGTTTCAGGGTTAGAGTCAGAGTGTAGATTTGTGTTTTTTGGTAAGGATAATGTTGGAGTTGAATGAGAGTAAAGGGTTGAGACTGGGGTTTGGTTTGCCATCCATTTTTTAATCACACTGTCCAGTTATTATAATTGAAACCACACACACACACACACACACACACACACACACACACACACAGTTTGTATGGCTGAAATTGGAGCTGAAGTTAGCATTACTCCAGTTTCCCATGTAGGTTTTTTAGTGTCTTCTATTTCTATTACAGTGTGTAGATGAATGTTAATCTTCACTGAGATAACAACCACACACACACACACACACACACACACACACTGGCCCTAATGACACAGATGTCGCATCTCTACACAGTGAACATTTCTAATTCTGAGCGTTTCAACTAAACCAGAACACAATCCCGGTGCAGGTCAGTGTGTTTTTTAGTAGTTTGACACGTCGTCAGAACGCAGACACGTCTTTGAACAGCGGCAGAACACAAGCTTCGTTTTCATTGTCCAACAGCCTAATTAGTGCGTGTCCTAATTCCAGCATTTGGAGGCGGTGTATCATGCCTCGGCTCGTTATCTCTCCCTCCAGACTTTTGTAAATAGTCATATTTTAAAACTTTAATCCCCTTAATGGAAGATGAAGGCAGACAGAGAGCCCGTCATTTACCGAGATAAATGTTATCTCAGCCACAAAGCGCTCGTCTTCCCTTTTTTCCTCCACACTAATGAGTTTGTTCTTAAGGACTCCAGCGGAACGTTTCATCCGCGCGCACCTCACTTAGATAATGCCGCACTTCTATCCAAGATGTCCCGTCCCTTTTTTCTTCAGGACGGACAAAACAACACACACTCCATCTATTGTCCCTTGGCTTGTTTTCTCATCGCTTCAAAGGCAGGCAGGCATGCAGACTGGGGGCCTCGGAGCAGCTCAGTGTGGGTCCGCATGAAAGACACAGGGCTTTATTTAGCAAACTCACAGATTAAAGAAACTAACGGAACTTTACCTCTTCATTTACCTCAGTAACTTTGTTTGAGGGAGATATAATCACACATTCACCTGAAAAACCAGGAAATGTTAATGTAGGATATTATAGAATTGGACGAAAGGAATTGGAATTGGTACCAATATGAACAATTGTTTTATATAATACTGATTTTCTAACATGCTTTTAGCTTAAAATGTGACTATATTTAGGACAAAAACAAGCAGGAGTGATGAGGGGCAGTGTAGCGTGTTGGCACTGTAAACAGTAGAGACTTGTTTAGCAGCAGATCCAGCAGTGTTTGTCAGTTCTGCCACTCTTTAGCAGCAAATTATGTGTTATGACTTTGATATATGTGTGTATTCAGTCCAGTCTCGGATTGATCTGATTGTGTGTGTGTGCGTGTGTGCATGTGTGTGTGTGTGTGCGCGTGTGTTCGGTTCTTGTAGGAAGATGCTGACACTCTCAACTGAGTGTGAGTGTGTGTGTGATTGTGTGTGAGAGTGAGAGCGTGTGTGAGGATGCAGGAGAGGAGATGCAGCATATGGTGTAAAGACACAGATGATATATATATATATATATATGTGTGTGTGTGTGTGTGTGTGTGTGTGTGTGTGTGTGTGTGTGTGTGTGTGTGTGAATTACCTCTTGTCTTTAGAGCAGCCCCACTTTACGTTTAACTGTTCTTTTTGTGAATATCACCATCTTGTCATTTATCTTATAATTAATTACACTGAACTATAATCAATAAAATTGAGTTCAAATTTGTAACTGTTTAAATTTTCATTTTTAGCTAAATTTGTTATATATTTTTAGTATATAAAATATATTTTGCTCTCAAATGACCAAACAGTCAAATCTCCTCTTTTGTCCTTATTAAACACTGTTGTGTTCCACTCATCCAGTCATGCTGGAGTTGATGTATATATCATGTGCTCTAGTACGTTATGTGTATATATCTGAATGAAGACTGAATTTTGGCAGGAGGACATGTCTGGTGCTCCACCACTAGAGGCGTTATTGAGGGAGAAGAACTAGCCGTGTGTGCGGTGGACGTTTCTTCTAGACTCTCGTCCCTCCAGCTGCTTCCTCAACACGCCGCCGTGATGTCCGTTCTTCCCAACTCTGTCATCAACAGTGAGTGTGGTTTACCCCGGAACAGGCAAATAATGAACGAGAAAATCCCACATCCCATTAATATAATATGGGGCAGCTGTGGGTCAAGATCAGGGAATCACTCTTGAAACCAAAAGGTTGCTGGTTCGATCCCCTTTAACATCAAGATATGGCTAAAGTGCCCTTGAGCAAGACACCTAATGCCCAACTGCCTTTTGGGCACTGCTATAGGGAATTTCCATCACTCTGGGCAAGAGTGTTTACTGTCCTATAGTGTGTGTTCAGTAGTGTGCATATGTGTATCCTTTTTGTGCAAGCACAGTAGGTCAATCACTTCACTTTCACTTCATTAATTCATTATGTTTTAATCATTGGGAAACTGATGTAGTATAAAACTGGTGTATACATTGTTGCTATGGTAACAGCCACTTCAATTCCTCATACCACCTCATTGTTTTTGTCTCAAATAATATTTTTTACAAATTGTTTCTGCCTGTGTGTCTTTGTCGTCTGGGTTTTCTCTGTAGAAGACATTTTCCCCTGTAAGACGTGTGGGATCTGGTTCAGAAGTGACAGGAACCTTCAAGCTCATCAAATGTACTACTGCAGTGGACAGATCGACACGAGCCATCAGATGTCCCGTCCCTGCGCTTACCCACAAGGCAGCATGAGCTTCCTGGGTCCACAGGCAATGAAAATGCACCTGTCCACACATTCTGGTGAGACGTTTTGGATTTGTTAAATGCCTTAAGATGCCTTAAACAGTCTGCTTTTCAAATATTTACAGGTTTTTAATCTTTGTGAAAGAAAAACATAAGTAACAAGAGGTATGTTTCAGTCTGTGAGACAGAGAGCGAACCTTGATGAAAGAAATTAAACTAAATGCCGACTGTGTTTGCATACAGAGGAATGTGACCTCCGCATTTAACCCATCTGTGCGGTGAAACACGCACTAGTGAACACTAGGGGGCAGTGAACACACTTGCCTGAAGTGGGGGGCAGCCTCAAACCACGGTGCCTGGGAAGCAGTTGGGGAAGTTATGTGCCTTACGCACCTCAGTCGTGTCTTGCCCTGGGCAGGGATCGAACTCGCGACCTTCCGGTCATGAGACCAGTTTTTAACCACAAGGCCACAGCTGACCCTCGCATTCACAAATTTAGCTGTTCATATGATAACAGGATGATAATCCGACAGCTGGTATTAGGCGAGTACGAGGCAACACAGCGTGTGAGTCCTGAAAACATTGTGCACATGTCTTTTGTAATGAATACCGTGAATGGTGAATGGTGCTGATTAGCTTATATGCTAGGAAGTTTAGTAGCGCATTTCAGGGCTGCTTTTTGTCAAGCGAACGTTAAGTGTTTTGTTATGTTCTCTAAAGCATCTCACAGCAGCCTACACACTGATTCAGCTGTGCAAAGGCAGAGCTCTACTGAAGGAGAAAAAAAACGCAGAGTTAAGTTTAAATGCTCGGTGCAAAGTGAAAGTGAAAGTGAACTACTGACCTGACCTGATGCATTTAACCCATAGGTGCAGTGAAATATACACACTAGTGAATCTGCCTGCCTTAGAGCCCTCCACAGGTTCTTATCTTTGTTACTTAGGAGTTCTCACATGTCTGAGAGTCAACATAGGTCACAAACTACACAAGGTTGAAATGTCATATTAGCAAAAGCTAATATTTGAATGTGACATAGAGCTAAAAAGTAAGAATTGTAGGTATTTTACCTTCATGACTTGCGTAAGAAACATCACATTTCTAGTGCAAGGGAACTTAAAGCAGGAAGCAAACTTATCATTTGTCTTTTTCTGCCTGTCCAGCTTTCAAGACTGAGGAGACATCTCCTGGAAGCAGTTTGAAATGCACGATTTGTGACTACACAGCGGACACCCTGATGGTCCTTCAGCCCCACATCCTCACCCACCTGTCACAGACGGGACTCCGGTGTGCTCAGTGCCACTTCACATTCCAAACACCTCAAGATCTATCCAAACACCAGGAGCTGCACAGACATGGTGGTCTGATTACCAAATCTACCACAGAGGATCAAACCGAGCACTCTGAGCACCCTGACATGCCCGGTGTTGCTAGTGTGAGGGACGATAAAAGCACCGGAGGAAGTCCAGTCTGTCAAGACATGGAACAAAAGAGCAGCGATCTAGTCCTGGGATCTAGCAAGGCTGAAGTAGGGTCTGGAAGCAAAGCTAGTTTTTCGTACAGTAGAGTAAAATCAGAGCCTTCCAGCCCCCGTTTGGCATCCTCTCCAATCCAGAATCACATGACCCCAGCATTCCCGCCAGTGCCACCCTTCATGCCTCATGTGCAATTCTCACAGGATGTCCCCGCAGTCCCTCAGGCATCTGAAATACTGGCAAAAATGTCAGAGCTGGTCCATCGCAGGCTACGTCACGGAGGCGCCAGTTTTCCCCCGGTGATGTACAGCACACTGGTTCCAAAAGGGGCAACATGCTTCGAATGCAACATCACATTCAGCAACCTTGACAATTATTTAGTGCACAAGAAGCATTACTGTAACGGGCGCTGGCAGCACATGAGCAAATCTCATGATTACAGCATTTTGGACAAAGCCGCAGTGAGTCCTAAAGCCGGGGGTGGTTTAGCTAGCATGCTGAATGCTGGCCACACGTTCGAGGTTAAGAGTCACAATTCCACTCAGTTCAACACGTCTCTAGTTGAGGCGCTCCAAGCAGGAGCGCAGAAAGCGCCGGAGGAATTTCCGGCCAGCGGTAAAAAAGCGCCGACCCCTTGCGACATGAAGGAAAGTCCAAACGCCATCATGTCAGATTCCAAGACTCCGAAGAGCGACCTAGACCACAATCAGTCGACATGTGAGGCATGTAAGATCACGTTTAGCCGGCAGGAGAACTACGTGGTGCACAAGCAGTACTACTGCGCCTCCCGTCACGATCCACCTGCAAAGCGAGCAGCGAACAACAAACACGTTCAGAAATCATTCCGTACCCGAAAGAGGAGAAAGATGCCGAGCCCCGATCCAGCTGCATCACAGACCTTTCCTATCACTACTTCCATTATGTCCCAGGATGCAGTAGAGAGTCTCAAGGACGTGCTTCATCAACGATACAACATGATCCAAGGTTTGGTTCCAAAGCATCCCGAAGCTTCCTTGACACTTACAAAATCAGCTCTTGTATCAAAGTGTAATGCAATAGCTGAGGAAGAAGGGGACGCACCGATGGACCTGAGTAAAAAAATCACAATGCAGTTTGGTAAGGTTTCAGGACTCATGGACTACCATGAATGTGCAGTGTGTAAAATTAGCTTCAACAAGGTCGAGGACTACCTGAGCCACAAACAGAACTTCTGCCCAGGTGCGGTCCTGGAGAACAAAGCAACGAACACAAAAGAAGAAGCTTCCAGAAGCGGAAACGGAACCGGCCCCGATAGTTTCAATATTGAGCGCTCGGTGGTTCAAAGTGTCAGTACTGCTGCATCTGCTGACATGCAACCGTCCCTAAAGGCAGAACACAACATGATGAATCCTGATAACTATCCAGGTGGCGTTAAGAAAATCCGAGCGGAGGAACAGATCTGGCCGTACTATGAGATTAAACCTGCTGACTATGGCACAGGAATTTTTGTCCCACAAAATGAGAGGAGGCAAAGTCCAAACGAGGGCACCGAAGGCGAGAAAGAGCAACCGATGCCAGACGGCAGCCACGTTGGCTCTGAAAGTATGGAGAAGCCAAAAGCAAAGTCTTTAAGCTTCAGTCTTCGGGGTGGAAACAACCACAGGAACAAGTCTTGCAGCACTTCAACCCCAAACGCCCACCTCACGGCCTGTACCCCGGTACGTGAAGGTGCTGAAAAACCTAGAGAGAGCATCTCATCTTCACCGGCCTCCAAAACAGAGGAGACCTCGGCGAGCCCGAAAAGGAGTACAAACTCACCGGTCTCAGCAGCGGTCAATGGCAAGTACTGTCGTCCCTGTGACATCCAGTTCAACAACCTGTCAAACTTTATAACGCACAAAAAGTTTTACTGTTCGGCGCACGCTACTGAGCACGTGAAATGAAGGCCTACCACGTCCCAGCCATTTATACGGCAGCAGGAGGACAATCAAATCAGGAGATTTTTTTTTTCTTCCAATGTTTACTAGTGAATATATTTCTTGTGTAAGGTATCTCTTTTGGTGACGTATTTATTTATTTATTTATTTATTGAGAACAAAATCAAGCACTGAACTAAACCCCGGCTGTAGACTGTACAATTCTGTGGCAGATTTTGCTGTTGGTTTGTAAATGGATACGATCCGTGTCATCGCGATCAAAGAAAGCTGACAAGGAAGACTTGTTATGCTTGTCTCAAAGCCGCCTGTAGCTTCGCAAAGTTACAGCACAGCTACATACGCTAATGTGTCACAAAAACGGGTTCACCAGTCTAATATTTGGTAGGTCATCCGCAAGTCCTCACACTGATGTTTGTTGAAGCCCTAGCATGGAATTCTGATGTTACTTGAGACGTTTACTTGCCAGCCATTGCTGGTCCTGCTCACCCAGAGTCTTTTTACAACCACACACTGTCGTAGGTTGATGGTTTTGCTGGAATTCTTGTAATAATTGTACAGCCTTGAAATGGACGTACGTGAAAATCCAAACTTCGCTTCTAGCTCTGAAATGCTGTGACCCATCTCATGAGGTCCAACTATTAAACTGTGCTTAAAATTGTTTAAATTACGATAACAGCTCTAGAAGCTTTCATAGATATTTATTACTTTATATATGCACTGGCTGACCTAACCTGTGACAACCATAGGAGGCATTGGTGTGTTTTACCAGTTCTTCTTGTAGTTCAATACTGAAGTGGTTCAGACTGTAAGAAAAACTGATACAGATCGGTGGTGGCTCCATATTGGTATTTGGTTTGTTTATCTGCTATTCCACATGACCCTGGTACGTCTACAGACGTCTCTGACAGGTGAACACTATGTGTGTGTCTCTTTTCTGACGAGGTACACCTGTTCATGTCCCGCATTCCCATGTGAGTCACCAGATCTCAATGTGTTATCAAACACATATGGGATGCCATGCAACGCACCATGACACAGAAATCCTACACCTTGGAAGACAGCAGAATTGTGGACCGTTATGCAGGAATGTTGGTGTTAATTGTCTGTAGAATGTATCAAGCTTGTGGAGTCAATGCCCTGTGGGGGACCTACCAAGTATTCGACTATTTGTGTATTCGACCAGTTTTTCTGGCATGCCAGTGTATACAGATATTCTTGATTTAGATGAGAAAAAAAATACAGTTGTCTTGACAATAACACAAAAACTCATCACAAGGCCACTTATTTATTCTGTTTGGAAATTTTATTATAAAAAAGCAGAAAATTAAACGTTAAGGACGTTTTTTTGCAAATAACAGCATAATTATGAATTAATATTCAATAGATTCTAGTTTGTTGTTGATGTTTTTACAGTTAATTACACTTCTATATGTCCATTTCATTTGGAATATGTTCTGCTTCTGTGGAAAAAAAAAAAGTCCTTGTATATGTTTGCTGGTTTCTCTCTTTTTAAAACTCCGATCCTGATGCAATACTTTTTAGATAACGGATCGTTAGCAGTATTATGAATCAATTTTTTTTTTTTACTCTGACTCCAGGAATTGTTCGTTGAATTGTTTCCTCGTCTTGGTAAAGATGAAGGAAAGAGCATTTGAACTGAATTTCATCTTTTCATCTTGACATTAGGAAAATAATGTCATCAAAAGAAAAAAAAAGTGTTACTATGCATGTTCATGTGACAGAATGAAATTCCAGATGTTTTATTCCATCTTAAGTTATGTGGCATCTCGATTAAATTTCTAATCTCAGGACTGGGCATGTGCATAAAGTGTTTTTTTTTATGTTTGTATGATATGGTTTTTTTTATTATTTTGACCAACTTACAACTGTTATGTTTCTAATTTTGCACCCTTTGGTGCATTTCCACTAAAAATGAATTATTTTATTCTAGAGTTTTTCCCTGCAAATGTGGCAGACCTGGTGTCCGTCTAAGATCTAAAATGAACTTTGTTCCTTTTTGGTGGTATGGGTTTGTCAAGCCTTCTCTTTTTTTGGTGATCTCCTCTGCCCTACACTTAACCTCATTACTGAAACTGTTATAAAGCCACTCATACCACAGAACACTTCCCACATCCTCCATCCACTATATAAATAAAGGGTTAACACATACAAACACACTAACACAAGCAGTTTAAGAGCTCAGTGCTGTTGTGTAGATGTAGATTCTACTTCTACTAGAAGAATATACAGACTTTACCGTATCCGAGGGTTACTGCACAGAGCAGAATGGACGGAGGTTTCGATATATATGAGAACATAGGCAATGATGGTCCATTGGGTTGGGAGTACGAAAATGTGGAGATAATGAGGAATCCTGGAACATTAAACATCCAGGATAACATCCAACGACACTCAGGTGCGGCAGACACACTCAACACACAACACACCATCGTGGACATGTTTTATTCCATATGATTTACCTATCTATCTGTCTGTCTGTCTATCTATCTATCTGTCTATCTGTCTGACTGTCTGTTTGGACAAAGTGTCAAGTGGTTGTGCTTTGAAACAATCAGCTTACAGTTAGCAATAGATCCTTTTGTGGATCTTTTGTAGAATCAGACCAGACGGTCTAACCTTCACACCCCACTCACATCAGTGAGCCTTGGTCACCCATGATCTTGTCACTGCTTCACCTGTTTTCCCTCCTTGTGCCACTTTTGGTAGGTATTAAGAACTTTATTCTGGGATACACACTACAAGACCTGCTGTTTTGGAGATGCTTTGTCCCAGTCGTCTAGACATCACAGTTTGGTTAAAGTCACTCAGATCAGCTTATCTCATTTCAGTGGCACCTGTCAAGGTGGAATATATTAGCCTGCAGGTGAGTAGCCAGTTCTCAAAGTCGATGTGTTGGAAGCAGGAAACGTCCGAGTGCCTTTGACAAGGGCCACATTGTTATGGTTAGACAGCTTGGTGTGAAGACTATAACATCTGGTCTGATTACATAGAAGATCACTGGTACCACTGAACACCTATAGAGATCTTGTGGAGTCCATGCTTGAACCTTCATAGTAGTTGATGCTGCATAAATTATCAAATGGTGCAAAACATTCAAAAATGTGTTTTATTTTTAAATGCAGCAAATAGGAAAAACAAGGGCACTTTTTTGCAAGGCACTGTGGGAAAGAGCAGGAGAGGAGGGTGAGAAAATGACTAGCTATAAAAGCACTGTGTGAGAACAGGTATTCCTTAAAAATCCTTAAAAATGGGAATTAATGTGGCAGTATTACAAAAAAAAAACAGGAATGAATGTCACAGTCTTTAAAAAAGGAAATTAATGTGACAGTGTTAAAAGAAAAAAGCATTTAATGTTGTGTTATTTTAAAAAACTAATTAAAGATTAAAGAATATAATAACCTTCTAATAACCAGTTGCCACTAACTTTCATCTGGAATGGCTTGTAGTGTTGTAGATGTCATTTGTAAATGCACTTCCTAAATCTGCTAGCAGATTAGCTGTTTGTTAGCATTAATGTTGACCTGATATTCAAAATAGAAGCCTGTCTTAGTTTAGTAAAATATGTCAGCTACGTTTATTATTAGTCTAAGATAAATAAATCAGCACAAACACAATAAAGAAGAGTTAAGGGCTCTACTGTATAAAAATTTGGAGTGATTTGTTTGCTTCCTCACAGCAATCAGTGGTGGAAATTATAT
>JAOVVF010000011.1:17266097-17279417 GCA_028565595.1 Duopalatinus emarginatus
ACAGAACAAGACATATAACCAAAACAAACAATTTGTATCTCATCTATCCACACATCCATCTATGCATCCATCCATCCAGTCATGTATGCACACTAACCACTTGCAGCAAGGCAAGATAGCCCATGCCCACGCTATCGTAGTTGACCTTTGTGTTCATCCATCGCACTTCTGTATGATTATTCAAAATCAGTTCAAAGCAGTCGCTTTTGTTGTTCACTTCACTGATGTGAAAATGCTCTTCAGAGGTCATGTTAAAGCAGTAGTAGAATTTCCCAGCAAACAGGTTCACGCCCATAATGCTGAAGATCAGCCAGAAGATCAGACACACGAGCATCACATTAAATATGGAGGGGATGGCTCCAACTAGGGCATTCACCACCACCTGAGGACATTCACAGGATGTCAGTACTTTATAGCGTATGTCTACTCAGACCTGTATAGAAACACCAATAACCCTAAACAACCAATCAAATATAGACTCTACAAGATCTCTAAGGTGTTTTGTGGTATTTGATCCTTCTGCGGATCTTCTGTGAGATCAGACTAGATGGTCTAGCCCCAACTCCCCCATGCACATCAGTGACATGTGGGTGCCCATGACCATGTCAGTGGTGTACTAGTTGACCATTTTGTTATGTAAGTGCCCGAAAAACTGGTACAAACAAGCCTATGAAAATACATAGGATATATATATATATATATATTATGGTAAACAAAACCAATTATGGAACCACCACCAACCAATGTTTTTAAGGCTCATCTGTACCAGTTTTTCTAACACTTCAGCGTACATAAGGTGCAAAGTGTGTGTGGTAGTGCAAATAATAATGTGCAAAATGACAAAATGACTGGAATTTAAATGTTATGTGATGTATATTTATTCTCACTTTGGGTAAATGTGTTAGCAGTAGGTGTGCTTGTCTGGTCTGTTTAGCTGTTAAATGCCCTGGGATCAGCTACTTTATGTATTAACTAGACTGAAACTACACTTGAATGGAAATCCACCTCTGCTGATGTAGATGGTTTCACATGGACACCTTAAAGATATGCACTACCTTAAAACTTAACTATACAAACAAAATAGTATTAAATTGAACCTTGATCAGTCTGAGAAGTCATATACTTACCCTCATTCCCTCAAATCTGGACAGGGCACGGAGCGGCCTCAGAGCCCTCAAGGTTCTCAGGGATTTGATGGGTCCGAGATCGGAGTAGCCCAGAATGTTAGCTGTTAGGCTGATAAGGGAGACCTGTGTGATTTTAAACCATAAGGAAACTGTTAACAAAAAAAGGTCTATGAAGCTTTATTTAGCAGCAGCAATGTCTGAGACAGTGGAGTCACATGAGCATCCCTTATCCAGTTTATTGAGTTTGGAATGCTTTGGGGCATTTATGTGGAGCAGCCATAGGCTTGGTGATAAGGGACCTACATTAGGACCAGAAGGTCTCATGTTTTAGTCCTGCAGCTGACTAGACTCAACTGAAGTGCCCTTTGAGCATGGCACCAAACCTATTTGTTTTGGATTAGTTTGAGCATTACGTTTCTTTTTCTAAATATCCATCTGCACTTTTCCACAGGCTTATCGATTGTCCAGTGTTGGGCAAGTGCATATTCTCAACAATTAAAGGTCAAACTGTGCTCTTTTTCGTGCCTAGGGTGGTACCATTAAAGAAAGTAATGTACCTTTTGTATGCATACCAGGAAACCCAGGAATCACAAAAGGACCTTAAGTGATTCACTAAACTGGAAGCTACTAGGCCCTTTTCACATTTCTGCATTCTTTCAGCTGGATGTTCTTGTTTGTCATACAGAGCGGAAGTGCTTCTGGAAGGTGCTAGCATTCATTACTGCTGACTGCGCTAAAGACAGTTCATGATTGAGAGTTTGTATTGTTCCCAGCTGCTTTCAGTGGAACATGTTCCCACTTGAGCCTTCGACAAAGCAAGCTGTCAGGGAGAAGAACATCACTGGAGTCGGTCACTGGAGTCGGTGGCTGTGGAAACCTTTAACTAAATATCTTTAGATAACTATCAGTAGCATGAGTAATAACTTAATAACTAATTTACTAACTTCTTCATCTTAATTAATAATTTACTAACTCTTTCATCTGTCCATTATTTCATCACTTAGTTGAATGACAGATAGAATGTTAAACATTAAATGTTAACTATAATACACGGGCATGACCAGAGCTATTGCTCGCCTAAGCTGCCTCACCCTGATAGCAGCGAAGGAGTTCATAAATAATTTGACAACTATACCGAATACTGAATGAAAAACGATACATAGCTGAAATAATAAGAATGCTGTTTTCCCAGAGTACTGGAATTTCTTTTACCAGACATCCACATACTTCTGTTATTTTGTGAAAAGGGCCTATTAAATATAGACTATACGTTATGAACCCAGATGCAGCATGCAGACCTGGAACTCGGGCTAGCACGGAAAAACCAAATGTGAAGGAATGAGAGGGGCTTGTAAAATTAATGGTTTCCATCAGCGGAGCGATTAATAAAACAAAAAGGGTATTTAGCACAAGTGGAATCAGCTCTGATTAGGTGGGAGTCAAAGCCGAACTGCTCAGGCACCAAGCGAGTGTGTTAACCCAACATGCCACAGGAGGCCAAATGACTCACTCACAGAACAAAATATAAGTGAGAGGGGAAAACGGGCCGCCCAAGAAGCCGTGCAGAGGTGATTTCATCCAAGGAGAAAAAATGAAGAAAAAAAAAAAAAGGAGAAATAAGTAAGCACCAACTAAGCGGGCATGGTGGTTTCAAACCCCCCACTAATAATAATTAAATGCCCCAGTGGGCAAAAGCATGTTCGCAGCACCCTCCTGACTCTGCTCCAGTGCGCTCTCAGTGCAAGATCATTGGGAGTTTCCCCCTCTCCTTACTTTCACCTTTTAAATCCCTTCTTGAAAGAAACATATATATTTATTTCCCTGTTTCTTGTTCTTTTTATTTAATTTCTGTCCATTCATTTATTTTATTCATTGGTTTATATAGTTTTATTCCATCGTTTTCTTTTATGTTCTCCCAGTGTGTGGGGGTTTGCACTGGTTAAAAGGAGTCACCCAGTTTAAAAGGAGTCACACTATTAGCCTGACCTTTCCCTAAAATTTGGCTCTGTTACCTCGTCCCCTGGGGCTACCAACGACCCTCTGTAAGGTTCGATGTTACCAGTGTCCCTGACCTCTTACCTCATGCAAGAGAGCACAGAAATCTAAGGGTGTGACGGGGAGCCCTGGCTGATGCTCTGCTTAAATAGAGAGCCTATAACTAAGTTGAGGACTACAACCCTGGCAATGCCAAGAGGCAACAGGCCGAATGAGTTGGCTCCCTCTGGCAGAAGTGACTGGCCCCTAACACCATCATACATAAATGTACGTAATAAAGCTACAAATTATGTGACCAAGTGTTAAGGAATGGTTGGTTGGTTGGTTGGTTGACAAGTTGGGCTTGGGCATGTTCAGTACCTGGATTTTGGATTAAAAATGGGATTTGTTGGAATACCGACTGGTGACTGAGCTCCGTGAAACTTATCTTACAAAGATAAGAAAGAAAACACGTATATGCCACTTGCCACATGTTGCTAGTATTTTTTTTTATAGCAAAACATGCAGTTTATATATGTGTTTTTCTTTTTTTCAAAATGTCAATCTTAGCCGATTCCCATTCCACTTTGGTCCCTTGTTCAAGTTATCTATGCTAGTATGCTACTTGGGAAACCAATTTTCCCTTCAAGAGGCACATTAAAGGATGAATTGCTACTTATGCTTTAAAAATAAACTCCGGCATCAACAGTGTGCACTTGAACATAAGGTCTGTGCTGATCACTAACATCCAGTCATTCCTTCATTCATGGTACTATTTCTTTGGTCAGTTGATTATTATTGGATATTAGGTTTTACTTTGGTATGACCTACATCCACAATGAGGAAGTCCAGCCAGCACCATGCGTTGGTGAAATAGATCTTGAAACCATACGCAGCCCATTTCAGGAGCATCTCGACGACAAAAATGTAGGTGAAGACCTGATCCGCATATTCAAGAATGATTCTAATGGTTCGTCGCTGCGCGATGTAAATATCCTCAAATGCCTGAGCAGAGAAAAAGAAAACATGAGTTCAGATCTCAAAGCTTCTTTTGGCATATCAACTTTTTTCCATTCAGCTTACCAAAGCACCGCTGCTGAGGAGAATCATGAAGATGATGAAGGTCTCAAAGTAGTTGTGCTCAACAATGGAGTAACAGGTCTTACGGAAGGTCCACCATGCCTTTCCTTTGCCCTTGGTGATGTCCACATTCACACATGGGCAGCGTCTAATGCATGCTTTAACACAAGAGGAAGGAAATAAAGCATACAGAAAATTTTCATTTAAATATTATAATGTTCAGAAGTTTAAATGTTAACTACAGACCAAACCCAAGTCACAGTGAACGGCTTCACCATAGCATAACAGTGCCTGTGTTAGCTAAACAAAATCATCAAAATCTAGCCTAAATGCTCTCATTTTAGCATCACTTTATCAGTACAGTAGCAGGTTTCCATTGTTGAACATGATAAACATTTGTTTTTGTGAATACTGGGGATTATGAGTTTCTGTCATCGTCATTTTTAATCTGTTGTTTGGGGAAATGCTTAAGATGGAGTGAAGTCTGGACTATTGCTGCAGTTAAATATGACACTGACTGCTGAGAAACAGGCAAATTCTAGGCAGGTGATTTAGGGTTTTTGCTGTTGTATATTTGCCCTTTTTTCATTAAACACATATTTTCATGTCTTGCTTGCATGGTCACGGGGGCAGATTATTTCTTTTGCAGTCCCCACTGGTCATGTAGCATATTTGGTGTTTTTTTGGTTTTTTTTGCATTGGCCACTCTTATAGACCACAAATCATACTGTCGGTCAAAATCATCCAACTTTTACAAGCTTGTTTTGAAGGACAAGTTACTGCAGACAGAAGCAGGGTCAAATATGAAATACAGTCGAATACGGTCAAATACAGCTAGTGGAAACATGATTCTGATTTTATGTGTGTGTAGGATGTAGGGGTGAAAGTGAAAAAAAGTGAACTATTTGCCTACTGTGCTTGCACACAGAGTAATGTGACCTCCACATTCAACCCATCTGTACAGTGAAACACACACACCCAGTGAACACATTTGCCCAGAGCAGGGGGCAGCCCCAAACCACGGCACCCAGGGAGCAGTTGGGGGAGTTAGGTGCCTTGCTAAAGGGCACCTCAGTCATGTCTTGCCATGTGCAAGGATTGAACCCAGGACCTTCCAGGCACTAGACTGGTTCCCTAACCACTAGGCCATGGCTGCCATGGGTGTCTGGTTTTAGACCATCACAGAGCACCAAGTGCACACTGTCTCACATCTAGGGGAAATCTGGCATAGGCAATCCACCGGAATGTTTCTGGGAGGTGGTACTCAGAGAAACCCGATATGCAAAACTCAACAACCTGAGCTCATGATCCAACCAGGGATCCTGGACCAGTGAGGCAGTACCAATGTGGTCAACAGGACACCATTTCAGACATCAGTTTAATCAATAGGGAAGGACACTGGCTATGGAATGATGACCTACCAGTTTGAGCAGCTCTGCCTATGTTTTGAAAGCTGGTGGTCAGGCCATTTTTTAGCAGGGCTATCTATGGTACTGAGCAGCCTGTAATTGCTTTTTAATAGTATGGTATCTGGGGTAGCAGACTTCCAATTTGGAGACTGAAGGAATATAGAGCCTAGCGAGTCTCACTCTCTGTGCAGCAGTCTACTGGGGTGATGGGATCTGGTTCATCCTCTGATTCCGCTTCTTCCACCTCTGGAGGTTTATTGACGGTGCTGCAGCTAGATGAGTCATCTGCATTTTTCAGCTGTCAAAAAGGAAAAAAAAAACATGGCAGGACATCTGTGTGTTGTGTAAAGGGTACAAAATATGGTGAAGGGTCAGGATTAAGACTTTGTCAAGGGTGGTGGGGTGGGGGGGTCATAAAACCTGCTGAAACACTCGCATCCTCCATTATTAACACACAACATGCCATATGCCATGAAACCAAGCCAGATGTTTCTCTCGTATTTATTTTTGAGCTGTAGCTGTGTTTTTCCTGTACTATATCTGTCCAGATTTCTTATCCAGACAGCTCGGGACATCTTGTCCGAGAATATAGCTGCCTTTATAGGCACAGTTCAAAAGGAGTTATATTTAGCAGCATGAAGAAGACACTGTGAATGATAAGTGTGCTGCATAAATCCATCTCTCAGATTTGGACGGTATTCCTCTTTCACTGACGTAGCCACATGTAACCAAAGCTTAAGGAGTAAACAGATCTGTCTAATAAAGCCCACTACCATGCTGTTTACCCATTAGCATATTTCCAGCTGTCTTTTTAAAAAATATATAATTTCATGTAAAATACTTCAACATGTATAGTTTATTTTAAAGGCAGCGTGCCATAAATCTATATTTCTTACGGTCATTTACGGCTTAAAATTGTAGTGAAGTACAGCTGAGTGCCTCAACTTCAACTATGTATCCCCTTCCCTGTGGAGAAACATGGCTGCCGGGGTTATGCCAAGCATTTAGACACGCGAGAGTATGTTATGTGAGCCGCGTAACTCGACCCGGTTTGCAGACATACCAACAAACAGTTGCTTAATGAGTCAGGGCTTATGCGCCTCTTTGAAACAAATGGTTAACAAAATATCTGGCCTCAAGCACCACTGCTTAGCTTAACTATCCATACACTACTGAAACAGACGGCTTTTAGATGCGTGGCTATGGTACACAAAGTCAGAATTCCAGGTAGGACGACTGAGTGAAAGAGGAACCCAAGAGGTCAGGTGGTTGTGGAACAGGTTAACTAACCATGCTGTGCTGGTGCTGTTTCCCACGCTCCGTCACTGAGACACCTGACCTCCACCGCTCCCATAAAAACACTCTGAGGGTCTAGGTTTCTCTGTATCCAGCCACATACTGGATATGGCCATGATATTCCCAGATTCTCTGTGTCATAAATTTAAATGATGTTTTCATCCACAGGTATAATGTGGTATAATCAAATTCTCCATTATGGTTAGTCAGAAGGTGTTCATCTGACACTAACATGAATCACATGTTTATATTAACACGCTCATTATATTATTCTATAACATTGTACATTAATGACTAACTCACATTGGAAAACTGGTATAGCCGAGTCACATAAACATAGGCTGCTGGTGGCTCTATAATAGTTTGGCGTTTGTTTTGCTGGCATTCCATGGGACCCCTGATATGTCTACAACCGTCTCTGACAGGCGAATGCTATGTGTGCCTCTTGTTCCTGTGTTTACTGCCTACAGAATATTTCCTTAAGCTTGTCCATGCCCTGTGGGGGACCTACAAGGTATTAGACTGTTGTGTCACCAGCACTGCATGGCATCCCAGATGTGTTCAATAACATTAACATCTGGTGACATAGGTGGGAATGGCAACACCCAAAACTCAGTGATGAGTGTTTCTCTAACCATAATCTGGTGGCTCTAGACGTGTGTGGTGGTACATTGTCCTGTTCGAAGAGAACAAACCCGCTAGAATGAATACAGGACATGAACAGGTGAAACTCATCACGCATAGTGTTCACCTATCAGAGACATTTGTAGACATACCAGGGGTCCCATGGAAGGCAGATAAACAAACTGTTGTGTTGAATTATGAATCAATTATGGACTAGAATAAAACAACTCACTTTCTTTTTTTCATCAATGTTGTCTTCATTTTCAGAAGCACTGTCATCATCATAAGGGCTGTCAACATCAGACTCCCCTTTCGCCATAGGAACAACAGCCATTCTGAGAGCGTCATCCAATTTTTGCAGGTCTTCCTTGGTCTCGTCGCCTGACTCGCACGCGTCCATGTGGTTCAGCACAAAATCGTTCCCTTTCTTCTCCTCTTCCTTCGGTTTAAGGCCCAGCAAGCGCCTCACGTTTGTGATAATGAAGGCCTTGACCCAGTCAATGCCTCTGCTGATCCTCGCCATGGCGATCTGAAGGTTGTTCATTTCGCCATCGTCGTCTGATGATGACAGGTTGTCTCCACTGAAGGAGCTGAGCAGCAACGCCAAAAAGAGGTTCAGGACCTGTCAAAACCAAAACCACATGATTTTAGGAAAAAAAATTTAAAAAATCAAAATGAATATATATATGGGACAGTGATCTGTTGTAATTGGTAATGTGGGATGTAGCAAATAGCTGATGACTTTGATGGTTCCTGGTTTTAGCAAATAGAACCTAGACTTCCAGAAATTATGACAATTAATAAATTATACTGTTGGAATGAATATCTTTATATTCACCAGTCTTAAGATCTCAGAAAAAGACTCCTGTTCATCGCTACCTCATCAAACGAGCTATTTCCTCTTTGCTCTATGAATAGCTGAAACGGAAATCTGCCGGGTTACATTTATAGTAAATGGCTGGTTGATACTCAAAGTAAATAAGCCCTATGTATAATTAACTTGTAGTGAGAGGATCACATTTTCTACTCTCCAGGATGTAAGGTCTATGACAGATCTGTCTCTTCAAGCACTTCAAGCAGCATCCACTCAAGTGCGCTGAGGGATATCAGACTTGCAGCAGGTTTCCAAGCATGAGTGGCGTGTAACATTTTAATTACCTCAGACAGACCTGTCCAATGTTTTGGACCTTTCAACATAATGGATGCCTCAGTTACTATACAGGCAATAGTAGATGTTGAATGGTGTGTGTAAAGGTTTTTTGTTGATGTGTCACTTTGTAGGCAGCCTTAAAGGAATGCTGGAACATATTCAGTGTGCTTATATTAATATGCTCTGTTTTAAAAACTTGCTGGCACTGCTGTAACTGCTTCCCAGACCGCACATTGAGCGCTATGAGACCTAGACATCAAAACATTCAGGGAGACCCTAAACAACTGCAATAATACTCACCACCAGGTTTCCAATCACCATGACCATCATGAAGACGACGATGCACATGCCCTGGCCTGCCACCTCCATGCAGTCCCACATAGTCTCGATCCACTCACCGCACAGGATCCGAAACACAATTAGGAACGCATGGAAGAAGTCCGTCATGTGCCACCGCGGCAGTCTGCAGTCCTCTGTGATTTTACAAACGCAGTCCCTGTAGCTTTTCCCAAACAGCTGCATGCCCACCACAGCGAAGATGAAGATGATGATGGCCAGGACGAGTGTCAAGTTCCCCAGCGCACCCACAGAGTTACCAATGATCTTAATCAGCATGTTTAGGGTGGGCCAGGACTTGGCTAGCTTGAAGACACGCATCTGTATGAAATATTAGTCACAACACGATTATACGATAATCGGCTATTGAGAAATATCAGTTTACCAATGAGCCGACAAGCAGTGATAATAAACCGTGATAGAAGATGACAGAAACACAGTAATGTTTGGTGGTCTGTGGTTATAGTAAATACTGAGGGTGGAGTTCACATAACCGCCTGCTATGGCAGGTTTACTATTATTGCATTGTAAAATTCATGACCCGCTCAAGAACTTCCACTATTATTCACTATATGTACATTTGGCAGACGCTCCTATCCAGAGCGACCAGGTTATTGGTATTACAGGTAGGCCAGCATAGTGTTTGGAGTCTTGCCCAAGGACCCATATTGGTGTAGCGCAGACAGGCTGCCCAGACCGGAAATTAAACCCAGACCTCTCGCATAGGGCCAACAATGTTAGCGCTGTACCACACCACCTACTATATCTATCGTAATCTATGCTAACTTTGCTATTATGTAGCATGGGTGTACCCTGAAGTGCCAGAAAAACTGGTACAGATGAGCTTATGCAAAATACATGCCTGCTGGTGCTCCATAACGGTATGTGGTTTGTTCAGCTGGCTTTCAGCAGAGCCCCACGTCAAACACATTTGCGACACCATGCAACACATGGAGTCCATGCCCCGTATTTAACTGGTGTACCAATTTTACTGCCACTTCAGTGTACAAATACAACAGTGTACGTAGCGGCGCTAGACAGAATGTTACAACCACACAATGGGATTAGCAACAGTGGTCTGTGCCAAGGTTAGTAGAAGCCATGAGTCAGCAGTAAACACAGATTATCTGTGCACATTTTTTTTTCATTGCCAAGCAACGCTGGAATGCATGTTAGGATTAGAGTGACAGACATGAGACACACAGCGTTCACCTGTCAGAGACACTTGTAGACGTACCAAGGGTCCCATGAAATGCCAGCTAAGCATACGCTATACCATTATGGAGCCACCAGCAATCTGTTTTTCTGGACCAGTTTGTCTGGCACTTTTGGTTTATTCAAATAGAAATACCTATAGTTGGTTCTGAAGCTCATAAGCAATAAGGGCACATTCCAGCACAGTGAGTTTGGCAAGCTGTTGTATGTAGCTTGTAGCTTGGGCCTATTGCTTCACGCATAACCATAATAAAAGAGCAAAGTGCAATAATGCTTCAGGTTTTCTTCAGAAATGCCAACACCACACTATATGATTCTTCCCAGTTTCGTGTTGTTTTTTTTTACATTAAAATGCGTATTTGTTCTTTGATATACTGAAACTGCCGATCAGTAGGATACATACATGTAAGAAAAGGGTATGATCTTTGCACCTTATGAACTCTAAGAAGAATCAGTTAGCGTGATGTCGGCTATTTACCAAAACAAAGGTGTGAAGTCCTCCAATAGGTTTGCTGTGCGTCAATCGCTCATGTCCGACTATAACGTCCGCCGATTGCAGTTCAAATTCTTCATTCTTGCCTCCATGCTTTTATTTTCCATGAAATAGAGGGACTAATGCAATGAGTGTACAATCTCGGATGTTTGGATACGAGAAGCAATAAGTCTTCCATCATCTTAACTTTAATATTTGGTATGCTAGCAGAGCTGGCACACACTCAGGCTATGGCAGAAACCTATGATCATTAGACCTCATTAGACCTGAACTCTCTGAAATTCTCTGATGCTCGTATTGTATCTGTTTACTCACAGTTTATGCAAAGTGGATAAACAATTACTTACGAGTCGGAAGGACCGGAGCACGGAGAGCCCTTGTACGTTGGCCAAGCCGAGTTCCACCAGGCTCATGGTCACAATGATGCTGTCGAATATGTTCCACCCAACCTGGAAGTAGTAGTACGGGTCCATCGCTATGAGTTTGAGGACCATCTCAGCCGTGAAGATGCCCGTGAACACCTAGTCAGAAGTGCTCATAAGTTATTTAAACAATTTAGAGGATTTAGCATAGAAACAAACCCCAGTGAGACTTACCAAATTGCCAATAGACAACACATTTTCAAACTCTTCAGTCATTGGATAATGTTCCATAGCCATGAAGAGAGTGTTGAGTATGATGCAGATTGTGATGCCCAAGTCCACAAAAGGATCCATCACAATGAAGTGTACCCATTTTTTAAATGTGATCCATGGTGCACAGCAGTCCCACTTAAGGAAAATGTCTGCAAACTTGTACCAGCAAGGTGGACATGGTCTTTCCAACTCTTCTAATTCTGAACATATAAAAAAATGCATGAATAAAATATTCCAATATTAAAAACTTACATATATACTAGAAAGACGTATAATCATGTTGATATGTGGAAAAACAAAAGACTTCACCTTCTAGTGTATGGCTTTGAGCACTCATTACACTGGCTTTCCTGTTGTGCTGGCCAGGTCCTTCTATTAAGTCCATACTTCCTTTGGATCCGTTGGATTTGGATATCTCCACGGACGCAGTAGAAATAAAATTATAGTCAAATCGGTAAAGCCTTAAATGTTGAACAACTAGAGCAATCATAATCATGTTTTAAGCTATTACACGTCTGTGTTTGCATATCTGCACAGTTCATCACTTCACTACTATATCTGTACAGTCTGTACTTCACACACTGTAAATACGTTAGATTTGATTATGTGTACTAATACAAATGTATACTTGAAATCTTGTGACATTTTCGAAATATATATTTACATTTTTAAACCCACTATAATAAATGTTCTCAGCTGTTTGTTCTGTCAATGTGTGTGTGTATGTGTGTGTGTGTGTGTGTGTGTGTGTGTGTGTGTGTGTGTGTGTGTGTGTGTTACCTCTCCATGATTCTCATCACACTCAGTGCCACCATCAGCTTTCTTTCTGCTGGAGAGCGACGTTGTGCTTTCTTTCATCTTCACTCGTTTTAGCTGGAAGGATAAATGGAACACTTTGATGGGACGGTCATGTAATATTAAAGTATTGCATTTTTTATCTGCAAAAACCTACCAAAATGTACTGTATGCTCAGATATGTAGACATGGTAAAATTGGTAATCTTGGTAATTATAGTATGTACTTCCTATTTTTATGCCATTTTTTTTTATCTTGTTCCAAATGTTAGCATAACCCCCCATTCATTCATTCATTCATTCATTAATTCATTCATTCATTCATTCATTCATTTCTAGTGTTCCAAATTTGTATAATTTATTATTATTATTATTATTATTATTATTATTATTATTATTATATTTTGTTTCTTTGTTTTCAATTTATTGTGTTTATTTGCTTGTTTGTTTGTTGATATATAATGTTAGTTAAAATGTTTACTATTCCGCATAATTATTATTATTATTATTATTATTATTATTATTTTACTACGAACTGTTGCAATATAGCTAATGTAGCACTACTGCACAATGTACATAGCTTGTATTTTTCTGAATAGTTTATATTTTATATTTTATTTTATTTTATATCATTTCTATTGCATGCTTAATTTATTAATGCTTTTATTATTTGTCTATTTATACTTTTCATACTTTTGTAGTCTGACATCCATTGTGAGCAGCAAAGTAGTGCTTATGGGCATATGACAATAAAGCTTTGAACTTTGATTATTATTATTATTATTATTATTATTATTATTATTATTATTATTAGTATTAGTATTATTCCTTTATTTCCTACTGCAGCATCCACAAAAACATGCAAACTATGTTCTTGAATTATGACTTACTAACAGTGATGGACAGTAATGAAGTCAATGTAATGTGTTTCTGTACTTAAGTAGTTTTTTTGTGTATCTGTACTTTACTGGAGTATTTTTATTTTGGGAGACTTTTACTTTAACTTCACTACATTTCAAAGTCAAATATCTTACTTTTTACTCCACTACTGAAAAAACTCTCTACTTTTGTCTCATGCGCGCATAAAATATAAAATATAAAATATAAAAAAAGCGCGTAATCACACCAATCAGGTTACAGCACACACTTTGTTAACAGTGGGTTGGGCTAGACATAGTTATCCCATC
>JAOVVF010000011.1:17290934-17313407 GCA_028565595.1 Duopalatinus emarginatus
GCCAAATAAGAAGATTTGAGATCGTGTTAATGCGTTATCGCATTATATATATATTAGATTTGGCTAATTTTTCATGGGCTCAACCCACATACTCAGCTCAGCTGCTCATCCCACAAATGCAGGTTCCTTACAATTGTGGTACCATTTACAAGGGACATTAACACACTTTGACCTGTTAAACAGTGTGTGTGTGTGTGTGTGTGTGTGTGTGTGTGTGTGTGTGTGTATGTGTCTGTTTAGAGCTCAAAACATGAACTTTATTAATTCTGAAGGTACATTTGAACTACAAAGTTGGTTATTTATTGTTTAAAAAAAGTCTGCCTTTGTTTTAAACAAAGTCTGAACAAATACTTAACTACAAACATTCACAGGTGCTATAATGATTTTTAAAAATGTATTATTACTTTAATAATCTGGAAATTATTTAGAACATAATAAATATTAGGGGTGTAATGAAACATTGTGCCATGAAGCATTAGGGAGACGGAGGATATCACGTTCTGAGATTTGCCATCTAATGGAGTTCTTGAACACCGAAGGGCTCAATTGATTAAACTCCCGCTAACACGTCCTGTACCGCTCTCCCCCACTGCAACAGCCCATTAGCATAGCAGCTGATTCCGTTTAGCATCTCAGCCTGAAAATCTGAAAAAGCAATAAAACTATTTGTATCTTAGGAGAGCAGTGAGGCCAAATACTAAGTGTGTGTGTAGGTTGAGCTAAACTCAGTGAAACTGTTAGTTTACTTCAATTAAATTTGAGATGGTGTTGGTGAAGCTGTTACAAGAACACACTTTGAGAAATTAATATAAAACACTGGTCCCAGTATGTTTAAAAAAAACAGGGGACTAACTTTTTTTTGCTTCAGAAACACAAATGCATTGCTTTAACTTGGTTATTTAACATATTTATTTTCATTTATTTTCATTCCAGGGGGCCAAACATTGTTCTTCAAATATTTTTTTACAATAGATTATTTTCACATAGCTTCCAAACTTAAAAAGTAAAAAAAAAAGTGTAAATTTTTTGTCATTAAAATTCTGTCTTAAATATTGTAAGAAAATTGAATCATGAATCAAATCGAACTGTGAGCAAAGTAGAAATAAAAGTAATTCTGTATTAGAAAGCTGGATTTAAAATTCTTATTTGTGTATGGATGCACCTCCTGTCAGTGACCTTCACAATTAATCCTGGGGCGGAGCTTGGTAAAATGCTTAACATAAGAAACGAAGACACATCTATCTGTTTTATAATTATAATTTTTATTAAGCAAGTAAATTCTTACGTAATTCAAATTGAGTCAAAACTTTAAGTACGATATAATTATGTATGACGTAAACAGGTCATATGTTCGACTCTGTGACACCTGAAAAAAAGGAAAAAAAAAAACACTGGACCACGGGGTGTGTGCAGTGGAAGAGAGACCTCTAAGGGCTACGAGTAAAAAGCATCCCAAACCTGCTCTTAAACAGAAATCCCGCCTCACATTTCACCGCATCAGCACTCCTTTCCAGACAATCTGCACTTCCTGAGTAAGAGCTGCTGCGCCTAAATAGCAGCGTCTTTCTCAGCAGGGCTCGATTTTGCAACACATGAATGCCTTTTCCATGTGTGAGTGCCTCTGTGCTCTGTCTTATGTTACTGTAGATCTCCGGCTCTAATGATGCCAAACTCCACTGCGTGCCAGCCTCCCGGATCACATATTCATATCTCACAGGGGGAAAAACACGACCCCGACACGTTATCTCGACACAACCTAGATAAAGTCGTCATTTAGGGTCACCTGTCTGTGAGTAATTCAGTTGACAGACTTGTGAAACACCTAAACGTTCCAGACTGGGCGTGTGACACCTTTAAAATAGAGGTCACGCACCAACACGCACTTCATGACTCCATTTCATACGTCTTTTCTCTGTGGTTTGGACAAGAGGTTAACGCTTAGGGCAAAATAAGTCCCTGCAACATGATCAGCATTAAAATATAGCAAAGAACCCAGCAACAAGGAAGTGACATCATGTCTTAAAAATACTAAGAAGCTATGAGGATAGGATACAGATTTAATCTCCGCGTGTAAGTAAACACGTCTGTAGCGGCTTATTGGGTTGGTCCCATAAAGTCCATGTCAAACAGCGAATTAGCTGTGAGGTTTAAAACTGTAGGTCGACGTATTTCTTCCTGAACACAAAGTCAAAGAGATGTCGTGTTGACTAACTTATATAACCTCCAGCAGCGTTCCAGGTGAACCAAGACACCCCTGATGAATCTAAACCAACCCAGTAGCTTAGTGAGCTAGCTAATTCACATTCTTGCTCAAGTTGACAGCACTTCCCTGAAAAGGGCGGTGGTAGCTCAGTGGTTAAGATGCTGGACTTCCGAACAGAAAATTGTGGGTTCAAATCCTGCCGCCACCACCAGCAAGCTGCTAATGTTGGGCCCTTGAGCAAGGCCCTTAACTAACACTTGTATAAATAAGGTAAATGTAAGTCGCTCTGGATAAAAGTGTCTGCCGAATTCCGTAAATGGATACTGAGGTCACGTGATGAACAACCAAATTCCACACTCAACAAACCACAATCAAGCATTTTAAAGGAATATTGTGCAGGAAGATGAACAGTTAAAAAACACACAGATGAATTAGGTTTGATGTTAGTGAGGTGCTACTGTAGAGCAAGGCATGTGCCCCAATGACAGGGAATATATGGTCTAATGGGTACTAGGGTTCAGTACTAGGGTTTTAGTGTACTACTTTTACAGTACAAGGATTTTAGTGTACTACTTTTACAGTACAAGGATTTTAGTGCACTACTTTTACAGTACTAGGGTTTTAGTATACTACTTTTACAGTACTATGGTTTTAGTGTACTACTTTTACAGTACTAGGGTTTTAGTGTACTACTTTCACAGTACTAGGGTTTTAGTGTACTACTTTTACAGTACAAGGATTTTAGTGTACTACTTTTACAGTACTAGGGTTTTAGTGTACTACTTTCACAATACTAGGGTTTTAGTGTACTACTTTTACAGTACTAGGGTTTTAGTGTACTACTTTTACTTTACAAGGATTTTAGTATACTACTTTTACAGTATAAGGATTTTAGCGTACTACTTTTACAGTACTAGGGTTTTAGTGTACTACTTTTACAGTACAAGGATTTTAGTGTAATACTTTTACAGTACTAGGGTTTTTAGTGTAATGCTTTTACAATTCTATGGCTTTTAGTATACTACCTTTATAGTGTACTACTTTAACAGTACTGGGGATTTTAGTGTACTACATTTATAATACTTGGGTTTTTATTGTACTTATTTTATAATGCTTGGTTTTTTAAGTGTCCTACTTTTACAGTACCTGAGCTTTTAGGTTAAGGTTTAGTACTTTTATAATACTTGCATTTTTAGTGTACTACTTTTAAAGCATAAGGAATTTTTGTGTACTACTTTTATAGTACTTTTAGTGTAGGGTTTTAGTGTATTACCTTTACAGTACTTGGATCTTTAGGGTACTACTTTTACAGTACTGGGTTTTTTAGTGTACTGTTTTTACATACTAGGACTTTTGGTGTAGTATTTTTACAGTACTAGGGTTTTTAGTGTACCACTTTTACAGTTTCAGAGTTTTTAGGTTACTAATTTTATAATAATAATTTTAGTGTACCACTTTTAAAGCATAAGGATTTTTGATGTGCTACGTTTATAGTACTTGAGTTTTTAGTGTACTACATTTATAATACTTGGGTTTTTATTGTACTAATTTTATAATACCTGGGTTTTTAAGTGTACTACTTTTACAGTTTCAGAGTTTTTAGGTTACTAATTTTATAATACTTGCATTTTTAGTGTACCACTTTTAAAGCATAAGGATTTTTGATGTACTACTTTTATAGTACTTGGGTTTTTAGAGTACTACTTCCACACTACTGGAGTTTTCTAGTTTACACATCCAGGGTCCTCAACATGGGTATCAGAAAACACCCAGGGGTCTGTGGCGTGTGACCAGGTGGTGGTTTCACATTTATGAAAGTTATATTTATTGATATTATTTCGGTAGTTACCCTGTTTGACTGGCCACATGGAGTTTAATGTAAGTAAGTCAAAAACAGTTTGATGGGTTCACAGATCCACATGTGCACCTTTTCATGTGATAGATAAATAAATAAATAAATAAATAAATAAATAAATGCAGTAACCCCCTCGTTTTCAGGGGGGTATTAATAAAGCTGTAGGCTATTAAATCTTTCCACTCCTAAAATGTCAGTGCTGAATTCATCATTATGGAGCTGAAGGGTGCCAATGCATTCAGATGTCTGTGTTCTAAAGGGTGCAGTGCGTAAAAGGGTGATTACGGTGTTATTATAGTATCCTCCTCCACACACACACACACACACACATGCACACACACACCAGCTCCATGCTGAACCTCAGAGCGCTCCTTTAGTGAAATGAAGTCCCGGTCACTCTTTACCTTTGTTCGTTAAACCCGTAGTTTCCGTTAAACCCCGGTGTTTAAGGCTCGCGCGTCTTCACTCTCCGCGTCTACCACTGTCCGCGTCTACAACACCGAGCTCGCGCGGCTGCTCAACACACACACACACACACACACACACACACACACACACACACGCGAAGAAACCTGAGAGTTTACTTCAGGTACCATCACCATCTTACATGCGCGGGCGCGCGCGCGCACACACACACACACACACACACACACACACACACGAAAGACTTTATCTAGACGTGGGTTCACACGGGATAAGAGTCAGCAACCACACACACACACACAAACACACACACACACGCACACACACGCACACACACACAAGAAACCTGAGAGTTTACTTCAGGTACCATCACCATCTTACATGCGCGCCCACACGCACACGCGCACACACACAAACTCTGCATGTCAACTGCCTATGAGTGGGATCAGTCCAGACTGTCTAGCTCTCACACTCTACACACACATCAGTGAGTCCTGGTCTCTCATGACCCTGTCACTGGTTCACCGGTTGTCCTTCCTTGGACCACTTTTGGAAGGTACTAACTGTACGCTGTATACTGGGACACACCACACAGACCTGCTCGTCTAGGTGCTCAATTCTGATTGCCTTGTTACAGTGGCACCTGTCAAGGGGTGAGATGTATTTGGTAGGCAAGAGAGCAGTCCGTTCTTGAAGCTAATGGGTTTCGAAGCAGGAAACCTGGGCAAGAACCTGGGTGACTCTCAGAATACCTCCAAACCTGGTCAGAACATCTCCAGAACAGCAGGTCTTGTGAGGTGTGTCCTGGTATACAGTGGTTAATTAATACCTGCCAAAAGTGGACCGAGGAAGGACAAGCGATGTACTGGTCACATGGTCATGGGTTCCCAAGACTCAATGAGGCGCGTAGGGTGCGTAGGCGAGACCATCTGGTCCAATCCCACAAAATATCTACAAAAGGGACCGCAACAAGAAGTTGTCCATGCCTCGATGGGTCAGAGCTGTTTAGGCAGGGGGTTTTAATGTTATGGCTGATTGGTGTAAATGGACAATAAGTGCTGAGAGTTTGCCTCATTACACCAGAACAGTTGTTAATTATTTCATTAGGAGTTCAAAGTGTTTAATTATTTGATTAAATTATTTAAATATTTAATTATTTGTTTTGATTTATTTACGTGTTTATGTTTAATTTATTTACTTCTTTATGTTTAATTGATGTTCAATTATTTTAACACTTTATTTTTAGGAGTCCAGAGTGTTTAATTCCAAACTTCCTGTTCTCACGGTGTAGGATATACACAGGCTATGGTATATAGGGTATATTATATACCTCCCAAACAGGAAAGGGTGTGTGTGTGTGTGTGTGTGTGTGTGTGTGTGTGTGTGTGTTTAAGAGGTGTATAGTGATTCCGCACACAGACACGGCGCCTATTTACAGGCTCTTTTTGCTGGATCATCAGTACACTTCCCAGCGTGTTAATATGTGTGTTAATATATGCAGCATGGCAGCTTACAGTGGAATCCGACACACACACACACACACACACACACACGCACACAGTGAACATAAACATGACATGACAGAGCTGACATTGTGGAACTTGAGCAAATGCTGTGTTAAGTCTGTGTGCAGGTTTCAGACTAGAATGTTTTCTAGCCTTTCTACACACATCGTAATGAAATAATCAAATTATAATCAAGTTAAGTAATAAAATCTTATTAAAATGCAATCAAATTGAATTAATAACAGTAAAATCAATGTAAAGTCATATTTTAAAAAAAAGGAAATTAAATAATTACATTTATATTTTAATTTTAATTTTAATTTATTTTAATATTTATAGTATAGATAAATTATTTAGATGATAATGCTATATCTATTAATTAATCAATCAATTAATTAACAAATTAATGTTTTATTATTTTCCTATACCAATTTCAAATTTAATTGCTCCAATCCAATTGCTTATAGCAATAACTTAAAAAACTTTAAGTCACAGTTTTAGGTAGCTTGGGGCAGCCACAGGCTTGTCATTAAGGAACCAGCCTTGGGACCAGAAGGTCACTGGCTGGATACAACCATCAATATTAGACTAAAGCGCCCTTCTGGGAGGCACCTAAGGCCACCGCCCTGGGCACATACGCTTGCTGCCCCTAATGTAATCACTAGCGTGTATGTGTTTCACTGCATGGATGGGTTATATCTTGAGGTCAGTTCCACTGCACAGTGGTCAAAATGGTAGCTCACTTTATGTCTGACTGTTACAAAGTGCTGACACCGGAGACTTGTTTAATAATTAAATAGTCATCGCCTTAAAAACCTTGATGGTACAAATATGTATGTTTTTATATAACTACTGATCAACACCAACCAAGCAACCAATCAGATTCATCAGAAAAATAACTATAACTCCATCTTTAATAACATACTTAATCCGTATGCTATGATCAAACATAACGCTACATTCTACTTTATAAATTTAATAACACCAATGTTAATCCCTCACATTTAACACACTCAAATCTTTAACACACTCTGATTTGGCATTAACAGGTATGATATGATAAGATTTTTTGACTAGCGGTACAACGGTTAGCTTGGCCGGCTAACTAGCTAGCTAGCTCAGCTTGCATTCACATAGCGTTAAAAACTTAAACTGATAACAATTTTAAAATCGGACTAAATATTTTTGTCGTTCTCGACAATGCTTCAAATGATCTTACTTGGGGTTGGACGCGATCATATTTTGTATTTGGTAGGAGTTTTCAGACTCCTTATCAGACCGCAGTGTGCTGTGTTCGCATACTTTAAATTGTCAGCATGGCATCCAGGAACTTTTATTGTACAGTTTATTGAAAACTGCATATTTGGACACACTGACTGTCTCTTGCTAACTGACATTTTTTGTGAATATGATTTAATTCGGTCATGAGGGCATTTTGAGCATCTGAGGAGGAAAACAGGATGTGGAATGAATTGAGAGCTTTCATGCACAAGCTGACGTCTTATGCCTGGTTATGTACTGAATTCATTTACTCAGAACTCAGAAAAAAAAAAATTCCGGCTGATCCAAACAGTTCAACATCTTTGTGCCAAATCTGACTAATGTCACTCCTAAAGCGAGGTTTTATATTGAGGACATTCAGTGAAACAGCTTGTTTACTTCTTATACAACACTTGAGTTCTGAATTCTTATTGGTTGAATGTTTTTTATTGGTGGAAAAGTTTTTAAAATAGAGGTTTACACTGAAGTGCCTAACACCTGGTATAGACTAGTGGTGTCTCTATAATTGTATAGGGTCTGTTCAGCTCTTATTCCAAGTTCCCCTAGGACACCTCCAGACGTCTCTGACAGGTGAACACTATGTGTGATGAGTTCCACCAGTTCATGTCCTGTATTCATTCTAATGGCTTTGTCCTCTTTTAACAGGACAATCTACCACCCTATACATCTAGAGACACCAAGTCACCAGATTTCAGCATTATTCAACATATCTGGGATCCCATGGGATCCCACAAAAATCCTACATCTCAAAAAAACAACTGAATTGTGGACCTGTATGGTGTTTAAACCTACAGAATATTTCCAGATTTCTGCAGTCCTATGCTGCCGTGGAGAACCTACCAATCATTAGACTCTTGCACCAGTTTTTCTGGTACATCAGTGTAAATAGAAGTGTTAATAATGTGTTATCATTTCTATTCAGGGATTAGTTATTGTACGAATACTGTATAAATATGGCAGACTTTGGGCCACACATGGCCCACATGCAGCCTACCTTGTGAAACAATTGATTATTTGGACCAAAACTGACCCACCATATTTCTGGTACCCCATCCAGATGAAGTCATTTGTGTTGTTTCACTGTGGTGTGTGGGCTGAGTAAAGTAGTACATATGGGTGCAAAGTAGTAAATTGACACACACTTTTATAAAAATCCATATTAATCAATATTTCACTCTTGCAGTGTGTTCAGCCACCCAATAATCCTGTAGGCAAATTGTACATAATTTCCGTTTTCCACTAGATATAGTCGATCAGCAACATAGGTGGTGTATGAATTTGGATTTACTTGTAGACCAGTGCTAAAATGTTAATGTAGCTACCATATAAGGGACATTTATAGCCTCCAGTTTAGTGTGTCTGCATGTCTAAATCATCACACACTTGTTTCATAGACATGGAGCCTGATATTAGTCAGCGGTATTTGTGGTATTGCAAGTGTGAAGTGTTCCTCTGTTCAACAAATATTCCCTCAATTCCACCTGTTTCCAGCACACACCTGTCATCACAGCCTCTGTCCTTCAAGTTCAAGCCTCTGTGTGTGGCATGAGAGCTCCACCTGCTGGACACTGAAATGGGCTTCAACAGGAGTGTGTTATAAGTGATACTATAATATCATACCCGTATCATATCATATCTCTATTTAAACATTTTTTAGCCATAGTCTGGCAAAGAAAATAAATAAAAAACGAAAACTGTTGTTCAAAAAAATGCAAGTGAATCATTCAGGAGCTAAACGAGTTACTGGTGAACTGAGCCAAATGATCTGACTGTTATTTTGGATTGTTTTTTCAGATAAGCCTTTTACATTTCAGAAAGGAAGCATTTTAAATATTTAACACCACATATTAATTTCCACTTGCTAAATTGGGTTTATGTTGGTTATAATAAATTATTTATCCCAGAGGGTTAAATAAACAAGAGCATTTAGTAGTTGTGTGTCTACTAATAAAACCATGACTAAGTTTATCCTACGTCATCTTGAGTATCTATCCAACAGTGTGACAGTCTTCAGGTGACCAAAATAAGACACAGGTGGAACTTCTGGTTTTTTTGGAAGGCTTTTGAATATCAAATATAAATTTAAATAGTGAATATGCATATTGAATGTAAATGTTAAATATCAACCGTTTAATGGATTGGTGCCCTGTCCAGGGGGTATTCCTGCCTTGCGTCCAGTGATTCCTGGTGGGCCATGGACAAGTCTAAACGTTAAATGTAAATATTATTGTTAGGACTCAAGTTCCCAGCAGCCACTACAGCCAGGCAAGATGGCTATTCCAACGCCAGATACTTTAATTTCCTCTCGTTTTCAGTCACCAGAATACTGGTTGTTTTTCCTACCTGTTTTGTGGAGGTTTTTTGCTCATGTTCGGGGTGTTCTCCTGTGTTGATCTGCCTTTCTCCGACTGTGAAGTATTTGTATTGGTAATCCTTTACCAAGCAGATTTAGTATTGTTTTAGTATAAGTCTTTCTGGTTTTTGATCTGTGTTTATGTTTTCTGGCCCAGTCTTATTCTCTGCCTGGTCCAACCTGTTTATACATCACCTGACCAAGTGCCTTGCATTTTGGACTATTTTAACAAGCACCTGTGAGTGTGTCCAGCCCCGTCTCAGCAAGCGTCTGTGTGCAACGCTCCTAACAAATACATTCAATATTTAAATGTATATACAATTTATAGTTAATATTTTGATACTTACCCTGCGATGGATTGATGTATTGTCTAGGGGGTGTTCCTACCTTGCACCCGGTGATTCCAGGTGGGTTCTGGACAAACTATGACCCTGGTGAACTAAGCAAATAAGATAATAAATGACTGACTAACTGACTTTATTACTTTGACAAAATTTGACAAACTTCAAATTTTACATTACAAATATATCAAATTTTCTGTCTATACATGTACAGTATATAGCAAGGGATCATTTATTTAATTTTTTTATTTCCCTTTATTTTAAATTATTAGTGTGTTTATTCTTTGTATAAAAGGGTGCAACTGTGACAAGTTAAATTTCCCTCTGGGATCAATAAAGTATTTCTGATTCTGATTTATAATCACACTGTCTGTGTCACCCAAATAAGAATCGGTTCTCTTTTGAATGTTGTTCCTCTCAAGGTTTCTCTCTCATGTCATCTCAGGGTGTATTTTCTTGCCACTGTTTTTAAATATTTAGGGCCATTTTGAAATCTGTCCTTCGCCACATCAACAATATGTACGTAATACTTTTTTTAAAATACTTTTTTTTTTATAGCATCTTACTATACTGAGAAACATCTACTCAGACTGTCCTACAATTCCTCAGTGGTCCATCCATCCTTATCTCCTGCATAAGAACAAGTCCCATGGCACATTCCTCCTGAAGTCTGTTAGAAATTATTCAGCCATCGAAACAAGCTACACCATGATCTTAAAAAAGAGCTTGTGCATGTGGAGGTGGGCGGAAGCGCAGTCCTCCAAGTGTGTTACACTGCCCCGTGACGTTGAAGAGAATTGGACATGCCTAAATTAGGAAGAAAATCCGGGGGAAACAACCCAACAAAATACACTTAGAGTGTTGTTTTGGTAGCATTAAGGCCTCATCTTTTTTGAATATCCCTGGAGCTGTGTAGCACATGTACACTGATGGATAGATGAATGGATGCATAAGTAGATAGATAGATTGAACAGTCCCAGTACACTTTCCCAAGTTACAGCTTTACCTGTTACAAAGCATTGACACTGAAGACTCCTTACAAAATAGTTGAAAAAAATTATAGGAAATGAAGCTTTTAGTGTGGCAGCCATGGGCTGCAAGCACAGTGGTCAATGAGTGGTTCACTTTAATTCAATTTCACTTTCTGTATTAGTTTTGTCATTTTACTTGACCCCATGTTGGGTGTTACCAAAGCTTTTACATGGAAAATAAATCACCACCTGCTGACTGATCAATAATTCAGTTGCAAGATATAATTTTATTAAAAACCATTTATTAAAGGTTGCCTATCCTCAAACACAGCCACTATCTGCCTATTCCAGTCCTCCTAACTCACTGTCTCACCATCCCACAAAATAACTCTAATACCCCTGCGATTAACCCGTGCACCTCATAGTGAGAACAATGTGTGTACATGCTGATACTCTCCTCTGAGAGCGATTAAAGCGCAGCCTTGTCAGTCAGTGCTTCAGCCTCCAGACCTTGTATGGTTCAGCCTGAGGGATCTGGATGGAGATATAAAACCCACTGTTGCTCATTCCTCTCTGCCTCATTCCTTCTCTAATTCTCTCTCTCATTCTGCCTGTAACATGGCACCAAAGAAAGTAGAGCCCAAGAAGGAGGCAAATAAAGCACTTGAACCGGAGAAGCCCAGAGAGCCTGACTTTGACCCAAAAAGCATTGCAGTGAGTCTTTTTTAATTTTTTTGGTTAATTTCAATAGTATGATGTAACATTCATAGTTCTGATGGTATTATAATCGTGGTCATCACTGTATGTTTGTTTTTATATCAAAACGCTGTTAAATTCTCAAATCCGATGTTGAATATGTTTCTGAATAGCACCAACACATCTACCGACTTTTCTGATAGTGTTCACGATGTGTGCATCCTTTCTGATGAGTTATATATGTTTATGTCCTGCTTTCATTCTGATGGGTTTAGCCTCTTCCAACAGGACAATGCACCACCAGACATGTCTAGAGACGCAAAATTATGGTTAGAGGATCACCAGATTCTCAGAGTCGGCAGAAAGTATGGTATTCATTGCCTATAAAATATTTCCGGAAGCTCATGGAGCCCATGCCCTGCCATATTTCCGCAGTACTACTGTCATGTGGGGGACCTACCAAGTATTACACGGATGTACCAGTTTTTCTGGCACAACAGTGTTGTATCATTTACACAGGAACAGGAACAAACCTGTGTTTTGCAAATCTTGAAAAGCATTAAATGTACTAACTATAAATGGATTAAAAGAGGGATGCTTAATTTGATGATCTATACAAATGTGCAGCTGCTGTAGTGTAAGTGGAATACGGTATAATAATGCTATACTGTATAACAGTAATGTAACTCCACTGTGCTTAGGGCCGCATCACACCAAGGGTCTGTCTCTAAACCTAGTAAGTTGCTTTGCTGCAAACTGCCTACCTAGTCAGCTGCCTAAGTAGAGATGATTCTAACTGACATTAAATTTTGATCATTGAGATGCTCTAGTTAGACAGTGTAAATGGTAGAATGGCAGAATAAATGGCAGAATAACGTACCTCAGTAGGCAGCATTTTGAAGCATCTAAAAATTGAGACAGTCTTCATTCAGGAGTATGCACTGGATAACATTAATTGCTGTCTATGTAGAGAGCGCACTAGGTTTTGAGACAGATCCCAAGGCATTGTTGATTATTTTTTCTTATAACGATTGGGAATGCGGTAATAAATTTCCACTCTTTCCAACATACAGATATTTTTTTATTGTAAGATACATTATGTAACATGGGAACTGCATTGAGTGGAACTTCCTGAGATGGTGTTGGCCAGAGGCCATTTGATTCTCATAAAAACATCCTTTTTAATCAAGGTTCTTCAACAATCCATGGCATAATTAATGCAAGATCTTGAGATCTGCTTCTACAGATCTACATTACCAGAGTGAGCACTTAATTCAGTATCTGCTGGAGTCTTTATGTCTCTTCATTCCATGTTCACAACCATCTACACAACTGTCTACATTAGAGCTCTCTTGTTGGAGCCTGACATGCCTATGATCCAGGCTTAACCCAGCCTTTACCCCGGGGATGGAGCAGAAGGATGGAGTTTCACAGTCACTCCCCTGGTCCTGAAACAGCCGTCCGTTATTCTTAGATCTTGAAATGGGTGGTGGGAATATGGGGTTAACCCTGAAAAGGCTGCTTCTTCTCAAGGGTATAGTGAGCACCTGTATGACTGCGAAGTCGTGTGCAGAAAGTTGGGTAACAGTTGGTTAGTCTGGGTGGTCCTTCCATTGCTGCTTTTGTGGAAACTCAGGGTCAGTCTGCCTCTCTTGCCTCTAGAAACTGAGGCTTCTTCAAAATATATTTGGATCGTTCATCATTTTTGGCTCCTTCTTCAGTCAGTTAATAAAACACTCTGGTGTATTCTCTATAAAACCTTTAAGGAGTCCTTCAAGGAATAGGCTGTAAAAGTCACCAAGACATTGGATAATCCAACATTACAATCGTTGTACCATATAGGGGGAAACATTTTCTGTAGGCACTGGTAATACACTCAAGTACCAGAAAACTGGCACATTAATCTAATACTTGGTAGGTCCCACCATAAGGGCATAGACTCCACAAGCTTGCAGAAATATTCTTCAGGCAATAAAAACCATATTTTCTGCAGAACAATCCACACTTCTGAGGTGCAGGATTTCTGGCATCCCAGGTGTGTTTTAGAGCATTGGGATCTGGTGACTTCACAAAGCACTTTATACTGGTCAGGGTTGCATTGGATCCAAGGTCTATCATGGAGATAATGTGGTGGATGGCATGCCAGTGTTGTGAAGTGGTGTAATGTGGTATACTGTACTGTGGTGTTGGATGGTGTAGTGTGGTATAGTGTGATGTGGGACCATCAGATGCTCTGTAAATGATGTGTCAACATCTATTGTCTCTCTTCTTAGATTGAGTTCACTGCAGATCAGATTGAAGGTAAGAATTTCTTTCTTCCTCCCTTCCAGCCATCCATCCATCCATCCATCCATTCATTCAATCATCCATCCATCCATAATAATTACACATTAATGTCCACCTGGTAAAACGTTCCACATACTTTCAGAAGTACTAGCTGATGATCAAGGTCTATCTCATGTGGTCCAATATGTATAAAATAATCCTTGTAACTTTTATATATGTTCATTATGAATTTATTTTCTGTTTTAACAGAGTTTAAGGAGGCCTTCATGCTGTTTGATAGAACCCCTAATGGAGACATGAAGATCTCTTATGCTCAGTGTGGAGATGTGATGAGAGCTTTGGGCCAAAATCCCACCAACGCTGAGGTCATTAGGGTTCTGGGTAAACCCAAACCTGAAGGTCAGAGGTCCATAGCTGCACAATAGCACTGTTTTTCTTTTTTTATTATTATTATAGTATAGATAGTATAGATAATCCTATCTAATTGTCTGGTACATTGTTTGATCCAACATAAAGAAATCTACAGGTAGGGTCTTGTATTTAAACCGAGTTTCTGATTGTCTCCTGATCTTCCTCAGAACTGAACTCCAAGCTCATGGACTTTGAGACTTTCCTGCCCGTGTTTCAGCATGTGTCCAAGTCAAAGGACCGTGGCACGTTTGAGGACTTTGTGGAGGGGTTGCGTGTCTTTGACAAAGAAGGAAATGGCACTATAATGGGAGCAGAGCTTCGCCATGTTCTACAGACATTAGGTAAATACAATACAATTCCATTCACAGAACCCATGGCTGCTGATTGTTGGGACAGGGTTCGAGGAAAGCGTTGACATTTGCATGATCTGTCCTTACCTAATGATGACTGTTAAGTAAGATTAGTATTATCTTTGTCTACAGTTTTAGCACAAAAAAAGGAGTACTGTGCAAAAGTTTGAGATAACTTAACCAATGTCAAGGACCTTAATTAGCTTGTTATGGCTTGTTCACTTAAATATTAGCATTAATTTTTAGCCACGTTTTCTGAATTTTAACTTTTTAAAACATCCATAGCATTACTTTGGATAGCAGACGTCCTTTACATTGGGAAATGTTACCCAGGCTTTATAAAAAAAAGGTTGTGATTTCAGTCGTTAATCCTACAGGGGAGAAAATGACAGAACAGGAAGTTGAACAAGTGTTGGCAGGACAAGAGGATGCTAACGGCTGCATTAACTATGAAGGTAACATCAGTGTTTTAACTACATCCTGGACCAAAAGTTAGTTTTGTCTCTGATTATTACAAGCACTGACGTTAAAGACTCCTTCCATAATCACTGTTTAAACATTTCCTCATAGAAATCTTTATCATATCAAAGATTTTATATTTATCTACATTAAATAAAACATTTTAATTAGTATATTATTAGCCCTATTATTAGACTATGTGGAGTGTACAATATATTCAATATTATACACTATATTACATATAGTGTATTATTCCCAAGCATCTTACTGCAGGTTACTAATTTAAAATGTTTGTTTATCTTCTTGTAGCTTTTGTTAAATACATTATGTCTGGGTAAATGAAGTATCTGAGGTGAGTCACAGGAGTTACAGTGTGTTAGTATTGATCTTATAGAAATAAAGAAACCTTACACACATATGTCTCTCTTTCAGGATTTATCGGTCCTGCAGTGTTTGGAACCTACAAATAAATTGGAGAACAACATCGATTTACATAAATATTTGAATTTTTTTGCCTTTAACTATTTATGTTCTTGATGTATTGAATGAAGTGGTTGGTTCAAATGTAAATGATTCAAATACATTATGTATTGTGGTCAGTGTGGGTTTGCTCCGTGTTGTCTGGTTTCCTAAATCTGTTTATTCATATTTTCAGATATTATCAGAATATCGAAATTTTGAGTCTCTTTAGCACCCCCTCATTCTTATTCTTATGGCATAGCAGAAACTATAATAGATCAATAGCTTGTGTTGTGCACTTATACATTGTAAAAAAACAGTCAGCTAGTAATTATCTTATCCACTTAGTCAAACAGGAATACCCCTTAGACAGGGCGCTAGTTCATAGAAGGGTACCATATACACACACACATACACACATTCACTTACACATCATGTGTGTTTTTCAGGAGGTGGGACGGAACCGGAGCACCCACGCAAACACAGGGAGAACACTAAACTCCTCAGACAGAGAACAGAACAAGGATCAAACCCATAACCACAGATCCCTAGAGCTGTGTAGCACACACTACCTGTGGCTCCACTGTGCCGCCATTGCCAAAAACATAGGCAATTTTTTACACAATAACAGGAATTAGATATCACTTAGGAGAGAAACCTAAAGATTTCAATTTTTGTTATTTTTTTATTAGTTACTATGGGGCAGCCAAAGGCTTGTAGTTAAGGAAGCAGTCTTGGGACAAAAAGGTCCTCAGTTTAATCCCCACAACTAACAAGACTCAACTGAACTCACCTCTCTGGGGATATGTGCTTCCCTGCCCCCTAGTGTGTGGTCAATAGTGTATCAGTGTGTTTTACTAGGCTAAATATAGAGGTCTATTCCACTGCACAAGAGTAATTTACATTCACTTCTCTCTCTCTCTCTCTCTCTCTCTCTCTCTCTCTCTGTGTGTGTGTGTGTGTGTGTGTGTGTATGCTGTATGCACACATATAGAGTTACAAGCTATTTATTTATTTACTTGAACTACCTGCTTTTGCAATAATAATGTAATGTTCAGATCAGTAAATCACTGCTGAATAGAACTGGGGTGGAAATGCTTCATATTTGGGTTTTAGCGCCCCCTCGATTCTTCAGGCAAAAGGAGGAACTGCATTCAGATGTAACTCAGTCTCTTTAGCGCCTCCCTCTTCCTCAGGCCGAAGTGGAACTGTACTCTGTTGTATTTTAGATAGCGCCCCTATCTCTATCAGGTCAGAAGTGGAACTGCACCTATTAAGCGCTCCAATTTGTCCTCAGGCCAGTAGTGGAACTGCACCCTGTTGTACGATTCGGTCTCTTTAGCACCCCTATCTTTCCCAGGCCAGAAGTGGAACTGCACCTCTTTAGCGCCCCTCTCTTCCTCAGGCCAGAAGTGGAAGTGCATTTTAGGTGTTTCAGGCTGGTTAATGCACACTGCTGCAGTTGGACCAACATTAACTCTGTGTGTCGCTCAGGTGAGTTCAACATCTTTTAAATGAACCATTTATAAACACAGATAGCTTATAATGTGAGTAAGAAACATATGAGATGATTTAATAAGCGCTGTTCGCTGCCTGGTGCTGTTGCTGGGTGTGTGTATGTATGAGAGAGAGAGAGAGAGAGAGAGAGAGAGAGAGAGAGGGAAGGATGGGCTGCTTCTAGTTACTTCTCAAAATTAAATGTTTCCCCATCAGTTGGGCCAGGCTGCCAAAGCTATTTTTAAGAAATAGCCCAATTACACAACGTATGCCCTCATATTTGGTCCTTTTTACTTAATAAATTATTCGTTTTATTCCATTTTTCATTCAATTTCTGCCTTTTGTTTCACGCCAAGTGAAAGAAAAATGGGCGGCTGCGCTGTCCGCGTCTCAAACCTCCCCCTTTCTCAGACCTAGTGCGCACTACAGCGCTCCTAGAAACCGATTACGTCACACCCTATGCAGTGTCACTCCACAGTGCGCGCGGAGCGGTTCGGGATCGAGCCGGTTGCCTCAGTCGGTGTATAACGGGAGGGATTTTTTTTTTGCTGGTGCTGATGCTGCGGTTGCCGGTTGTAATGCTGAGGTATTAAGGCTGTAAGTTTGGTGAAATCCAGGAGGTTGTGAACAGCTTTCGTATCGTTCCTCTTAACAGGTTAGTGTTTATAATATTTATTCATTTATTTTATTTTACACTGTGATTAGATCAGCCAGGGCAGGTGTACTTTCATTTTTTTTTCCTTTCACAGACGATAAAATGTCATTTATGACCCTTGTGGCCGTTTCTTTTAATGGTTTTAATGGTTTAATGGTCCATTTTGGCCAATTTACCCGCTAATACAAGAGCGTTCATTTTAAACGTTTAACGGTTTTCGCACGCGCTGCGCTTTGTATTGTACTGAAGGGTTAGCCTCAGGCTAAACCTCCACAATTTCCCTCTTATTTTCACCCTAAAACACCACCAAACGATTCATTACGGTCATTTAATCGCGTCTTTTTGTCTTTTAGATGATTTTGATTGTTTTTAACCCAGACATTAAGGGGAGCAAAGGGGTAGATTTGCCCCGTCTCTAACGGACACACCCTCCTGAGGCGGCTCGGCGGCGGCGCGCGCGCGCGCCCACCATGTTCCTGCATCTGCTTCAACTTTACGCCTTAAAAATGCGCCATTTTTGGTGAAAAAAATCACAGGATTTCTTTCGGTCCGCCTCACAATTCGTCTTCGCTTCAAAGAGAAAGGGGACAGGGGTAAGATTAAGTCTGCAGAGATAAGAGCATGTCGGCATCTTTGTCACTTCCTCCACCTCCACGCCCATCCTCTCGGCTCAATCCTGTACGCTTCATACGCCCTAGATAGGCACACTACCCATCTAGGGTGGGTCTCAAATAACATAATAATATCTTTACAACATGCCTGCATGATGAAGATCAGGTATGCCAGGGTTTCACAGTAACAGCCTGGTTACAGAAATTAGCATTTCACCACGTGGTGATGTCATGGTAGCTTCAGTCAGTCAGTCATTTAGTCAGTCTGTCTTTTATCCACCTAGTCTGGATCTCACCTGGAACCACAGGGCTCAAGGAAGAAATACCCCCTGGACAGGGCACCAATCCATTGCAGGGTACCACACACACACACACACACACACACATGTCCACTCACACACTCTCACATTTAGGGCAGTTTGATAGCTTTAGTACACATCGTTATTCATTATATACGTATCTAAGGTTGGGAATCAAATAAACATCTGTGTATGTCTGCATTAAGACCGGGGTGGCAGATTTACACAACAAATTTTCCCACCTGATGGTGTCATCGTAGTTCTAGTGCACATCACTATTCTTTATATTCTCCATCCGTTGGCTGACTCCGCCCATCACACAGCAGCTCACACGTGCTTCCTCTGAGACACATGAAGCAACTGTTCCAGCGGCATCACAGGTTGGAGGTGTTGGAGGAAAGCGTCACCTGCCCTCTTCCACATGCACAGGCTGACAGGTGACTGTCACAGCTGTGACTGGCTAGTGTCGCTGTGATCGACAGAGAAGATGGAGAGAGAATGAGAAAGAGAGAGAGAGACCATCACTGTAATCAGTACTTACTGTATCAGTTTATAGAACAGGATGTAAATGAAAGTGAACTATTTGTCTACTGGTCTTGCGCATGGAGGAATGTGCCCTTGCATTTAACCTATCTGTGCAGTGAAACACACACTAGTGAACACTAAGGGTTAGTGAACACACCTGCCCAAAGCGGAGGGGCAGCCCCAAACCAAGATGCCCCGGGGCAGTTGGGGGGTTAGATGCCTTGCTCAAGGGTACTTCAGTCGTGTCTTGTCTGTTGTGGGGATTGAACTGGGAACTTTTTGGTCACAAGACCAGTTCTCTAACCACAAGGCCAAATCTAATAAATAAATAAAAATATATAAATGAGTCTATATAAATGAGTAAATAATATATTTTAGGCTGTATCTGTGGTCATTTAAAAAAAATCCGGTGTTCACAAATGTTTTCCTTTATACACACATACGTGGACTGACCCACATGCAGATAGTCATTGTCGACACTTTACCTTTGTATATAAAGGATTGACGGAATGAAAGATGACCTGCTGTATTGACATAATGTTTAGCTTGGTGTTGTGCGGTTTGGGACAAGGCCAATGGCTTTTACAGCAGATTGCCGGATTATCTATAATCGTGTAAATCCATACCACGTGTCTCAGCGGTCCCAGTCGCAGGTTTGTACCCCGCTTCTAGAAAGTAAAATAATAATTTAGATAATACTGCAATTAAATGACAAGTTCATGTTAAAACAATCAAAATGACTCTATGTCTTCAAAACCAGCTTCGCAAATAAACCAAGTCCCTCACAGCTTCTCATAAGTTCTAAATGTCCGCTTCAGGTTTGTTTGTATATGTTTGAAATCATCAGATGTTATGTACAGTTATTTTAACATACGATTCAGGATAATTATTTGGTTTGGTGTAACATGTGGAAACCCTGTGGTATTCATTAGTGGAAATACAAAATCATTGTTAATGTAGGGCAGACAGTGTTAAACTAGGATAATCCATTAATTAGGGAAAGAAGGCGAGGAAAGAAATACAGAAAGTAATACGAGAAAGCAAAGAACACAAGATTACAAGTCTTGAAAGCTATGAATTGGCCGGTATAAATCAAAAAGGTTTAACACAAACCAGGTGAAGACATTTTGGTAATCGACAAATAAACATAAAGGTGTCAGAGACAAAAACAACATGTGACAATATAAAGGAGAGTATGGCTCACAGCCTCTACATCCTGCATAGTACAGTAATATGTTTGAAATCAGTTTGCCCTTTGGCTTTTTTTCCTAATGGGACACAGCCAGATTTATCTTTAGCCTATAATCAGTCTCTGTTCAATTTCCTAATTTCCCCTGTCCATAACGCAGTTATCCACGGTGATTGAAGAGCACGTGTCGAGGAGCAGTAGATTTCCACACTGACTGTTGGACGTTTAAATAAGAAAATGCCCAGTCATGGGTAGTTATTTCACTTGTAGTGGCTGTAAGTGAGACTTGGCGTTCTCCATGCTTCATGCTGAAGTAGATCATCAAAGATGCTAATACAGGGCTAACGTACACATAGCTGTGATTAATCATTCAGAGTTGCCAACACTTTTCAGAGGAAAATGATCAGAGATTTGTGATTGGGAAACTATGGTGAAAGGTGATGATTGTTGGGAAACAGTGGCGATCTGTGATTGATTATTGGTAATAGTGGCGATCTGTGATTGGTTATTGGGGAACAGTGGTGATCTATAATGGATTGTTGGGGAAACAGTGGTGATCTGAAACTGGTTATTGGGAAACAGTGGTGATCTGTGATGGGTGAGATGTAATTGGCTGTGACTCGTTTATTTTGAGTTTTCACAAGTTGCTATTGAATTGGTGGTAACTTAAATTTGTGACAGATTTTTACCAAACCTCAGACCCAGTTGTAATGTAATTCATATGTACAAAAACGAGAAAACAAAACAAAAATGATATCTAAAATGAGATGAATCACACCCAGGGTTGCCAGGTTAAAGCTGAGTCATAAAGCTGCAGTGACCAAACATTAAAACTGCATGATAGAAAATGTGGATTAAGAATGTCCCAATCATGATATCAGAACTAATCTGGCAACCCTGCCATGTGCATAATCTGGCAACCCTGCCATGTGCTCCTGATACTGTTGTCATTTGGATCCATTTAAGTAATAATAAAAGAATGTGTGAGGTTTTTTCAGGTTCACCATCACCATAGCAACAGCTAGCGATGCTAACCCAGAGGACCGATTACAGGAGGAGCAGGAGAGGTGATAGACAGCTCCCGCGGTGATGTATGAGGATAAATATTGATTGTGCGATTTCAGTGGCGGAGTTAATAAATCTGCACGGACCACATCTTGGCCAGTCCTGTAGTTCTGGTCTGACAGATTAATGCGTCTGAATGGAACATCAGTCACAGCACACAATCACAGCAACACACTCTGTTGGGATGTAGGGCTAATTCCGGGACAATAGTTCAACAAAATAGTTGCACATAGGGAAGTATATAATGCATTGCGTCCCATTTTCTCACACATAGGGGAGCCTATAAGGCACTGTGTTTCATTTTATCAGTTGAAGTGCACTTTACTGCATCGTCACATGTTTCTCCATTTGAATGGCAGCTAGTAGGGCATAATGCTGTAAGGGCAAACACAGCTGGCTAATACTAATACTAATGCTAATGCTAGATATATAGATAGATATACGTGGGCGATTTTCTTATATTTGGATGCTGCTATTATAATTCACCAATGGATGTCTAACCATGACAACAGATCTAAGTTTAAGAAGTTCTTGATAGGTTACACTGCAGTGGTTCATTTTTAAGGAAAGCGATAATGTCAGATAGGGAGTAACCATGGCAACAGCCTAGTCTGACTTTCGTCCTTCGTAGCATATCGTAGCGACACCCACGCTTAGTTTTAATGTTTAAAAATGCTCAATGCGTCCTCTGTATCGAGGTGTGAGGTGTTAGCATGCTGGGAATTTGGACTCATTTCATCAGGATACACAGATGGAGGACACACACACACACACACACACACACACACATTGCGGGAGTCAGGGATATGTCTGTATTTGACACTGTAAGGTCAAATATGGAGCTTGGTCTCAAAGCTGCGCTATAAATGAGGCGAGTTTATTTCTTTACAGAGAAAAATCAGATTTTTAAGATCACGTGACTTGAAAGAAGTCCATGCACAAGAACTTGGTGTGGTACAGTGGTAACATCATTGGCTCCCATGTGAGAAACCTGGGTTCGATTCCCAGTCTGGGCAGCCAGTCTGTGCTACACCAATAA
>JAOVVF010000011.1:17313507-17341138 GCA_028565595.1 Duopalatinus emarginatus
ATAGACATTGTAAAGCTGGCGTTAGTGTAGTAAAGTAGGAGAAAGTGTGTGTTTGTGTGTGTATGAAAGTAACATGATGTGAGTCTTGCCGACAATACAGGACCAGTGTTTATAGAGAAGAGGAAGTTCCATATGAACACACACACATACACACACACACACACACATAAGATGTACACATCTGTGTACACAACCAGATGTTGGATATGCTTGAAGTGTGTTTTGAACGACTTCCTTTTAAGAACACTAGAGTAAACCTCCTTGCGTAACCCACAGTGTAACTCCACTCATGCTCGTTATGACCAAATTGACTGTAACAAGTCTGTAACAGAAGGACTTCAGCAATAACAACAAGTTTCAGAGCAGAAGCTCTCCGGAAACTCTTTCCTTCCTCTTTTTCAGTCAGCTTTCTGTTTTCTTAATTGTGGCTGGTGTTTACTACAAAATTTTCTACCACGCGTGTGTCGAATTCAGTCTCGCATGAACAGTTTGCTAGGAGGCAGGGCTTTCAGATTTCTACAGGTTAAAGGTGCAGCTGTGAGTTAGAGGTGATACAGATCATTAAGCTGTTTGTCTTTTTTTGTATTTTGTATAAAAAGCATTACTGTAAAAAATGACGTGTTTCGAGATGAGCATGTGATGCTAAACTGGTGGCTAAAACTATAGACCAAAGACTCACACCTGTACATATTGGGGTATGAGGATGTTAAGAATCATCACCTGTTCAATCCTTTATCCTCACAGACTGAATCCACCTTGAAATGGAGCACCAGGACAGGATGAATTCTGGAGAGTACGGCTCCGGGGAGGACGTGGCGTCCACTATGGCCGAAGTGACCCTCGACGATGGCCCTAGGGAGGAGATGAAGAACGGGACGGCGGCACACATGGGGCCTGGGGATGGCCCGGGAAAAGGTCAGTATGAGGACATAGCTTTTCCAGTCGAATGCTGTCACGCAGCACTTAGACTTGTAGTCATTTCAGCATTGCCTGGTATTATTTTACGCTATTAAAAAGTCACAGAACGCTTAATCGTTCATTTTTTTTCATAATTAACATAGTTCCTGATATTGTTAATTTTAATGGGAATGTGAATGTAAGGGACATTGTGTCTATAATATTAAACCTCACAGTGTCGTATATACAAATTACTCATGGAAGACATTTTATAGATAATATGCAGAAAGCATGCAGGACAGCAGGACAGTCCCTGAAATTAACCAGGCTTCCCTGGAGACGGGAGGAAGCTGTCTTAGCAACCTGTCCTCCATGTCATCAACACCACCATCACCTCATCCAGGCATACCAACACAAAGCCATGACGATGCCATGATGTCAGTGTGTTTACTCTGTACACTATACATACAGTACGTCCCTTTACACAGCTGATCCAGGATCAGTCACTGTGGCTTTGTTCAAAATAAACATGCACTTTAGTCATGCTTGGTGTAAAAGTATGTTTACATGAAAACCTATACACTGAAGAGCCAGAACAACTGGTTCAGACGGGCCTATGCAGAACGCACAGTGACACCATCAATGCACGTCACCGAGGTCACCTGCCACTCGCACGTCTTATTACATTCAATTTCTAATTTCAATTTCTGTGCACGTATTAATCAGGGCTGTGCAAAAGATGCATCAATCAGCACTTTTTCTAAAAAAAAAAAAAAAAAAAAAAAAAAAAAGGATCTTCTTTTCATTTGCAAATGTCCAAGACGGCGTTTCTCTCAAAGAGGACAGAAGGTACAGAGCCTAAAGCCGTCTCCGGTAACGAGGACGTGATCTCTGGTATGCCGTCATCACCGCTTTATCCAGCCACCTCCTTTCCTGAGCTGCTCTCTTTCCTCAGCTTTATCACCAGCTCCCTCTTTAACCCTGCTGCTTCTTCAGCTTTTATTTTGGGTTCACGTTTGCGTTAACGCAGCTTTTTCTTTCTATAGGATGGACAAATGAATGAAATGTATGAAGGTAGCATTTTTGCACTGATGGTGGTGAAAGATGTAGAAGGTGAAATGAAAGAAATGGTACTTCAGTTATGTCCTTTGTCCGTTCAGGCTTTGAATGACGTTTTCCACCACCTTTTTATTGCCCTAACACCTTTTTTTTTTATATTTTAATAATATTATCACTGATGCTACAAAGGTTAGCACAAGGTTAGGAGCTGCTTTACACCCTTCTAGTAACCACAGCCGCACTACTTCTGTTGCGCTTTCTATCAAGCTGCTTAAATAAAAAAAATCTGAAGTCTAAATCTTTGTTTTGTTTTGTTTTTTTTTAAGGGGAAATTAAAAAAAAAAAATTATAAGATTATTACTCTGATTCATATATTATTTATCAATTTATGTATTTTTTTAAATGTATTTTTCAAATTTTAATTCTGTTGAATTTTATTGGCTGTTAAGTGATGGTAGCTCAGGCAAATCACAGGTTTGTGCAATTGCATTAATTAAGTTACATTTTTGCAGGAGTCTCCAGTGTCAGCAGGAATTATTATATACTTTACACTATATATTATATTATCATATATTATATGTTATATTATAATGTGTTCTATCTAGTGCATTTACTCTTTGTGTACTTTGAGGTTATGGTTCTTGGTTAAGTGGTTTGAAGGCACCTCCCTGTTGCCTTCCTGTTTTTTTTCTGATCAGTCCACAGAAAAGGATTTAATGGCCATAATGGACAAAGGGTCCGAGTAATGACTCCCTGGAGAACCTGAGGAACTGGTTAGGGATAGATGTTGAGTGACCATCTGACACAATGATCAATGGCAGTTAAAAGCCTGTCAGTGTCACGCCAGCAGCCACGGAGGGCCGCCAAAGAGACGGTATTCGGTGAGGTTGAGTGCGCCTGCAGAGCACTCAGCCAGAGATGAAACACACCTGGCGCTCATTTGGTGAGACTTCGTAATTAGCTCTCTGGCTGAAGCTCTCTGCGGGTCAACATAACTGCCACTATTGCCACGAGCATTTTTAGTTTCGTTTTGTCCCTCAGATCTCTCTCCACACCTCTCGTTTTCCTCTTTGTTTTTGCCATCATAATAAATCTGCATTTGCTTCCTACTTCTGTGTCTGAGTCCTAACAGTGAGAAAGCCTTTCCTGTGGTGGGAAACTTCGGCTACAGCAATCTCATCCATCTTGTTAAGGCTAGTAATCAAGTCTGTTAAAGATAATGGACCTCGTCATTGGACCCCTCACCTCCCAGGGCTGGAGGCTGTTGGAAGGCGAAAGGGAAAAATTAGAGTGCCGTTAGGCAAGATTTAAATATTTAATGTTACGGAGTTGGTTGCTGATGCTAGCAGTTCTCTAGTCACAGGCTCTGAGCTGTGAGCCATGAAAATGGAATTGTTTGGGTTATAATTAGTGGTTGGGGTTTACGGTTAGAGTCTATGGTTAGCGTTTATCTCTGCAAATTTAGGGTAAGTGTTTGGGTTATGGTTAGTGGTTAGGGTTTAGGGTTAGTGTTTAGTGTTAGATGTAGGATCAGGGTTTGGGATTAGTGTTTATTTTTAAACAAATGAAGGTAGAATTTACCGTGTAATAACCTGTTGGCAAACTACAGCTATAACTGTGACTGATACAAAGCACTGACACTAAAGACTCCTTCCAAAATGTAAATACATAACAAATTGTTTAATTTACGTGATTGTCCATGTGGAGCATTTACATAATATACAAGGTGTTACTATGGAAACTACAAAGGATAAGAACAAGTGCCTGTGATTAGTCCTGTACCACGAACTACTGTCCAATCGAAATGAAGATTTCTGCAGTGCTGTATTGTAATGATAATCAAGCTGCCATGATTTTTAACCGAGTTTCACTTCTGTAGTAGTTTAACTGTTTCTTTCTTCTCTTTCTTTTTCCCTGCATGTCAATTTTTTTTATGTGTGTCCTGATGGACAGCTGCACAAGGGACAGCAGGAACAGGTGAAGGTATGTCAGGCTTACAGGCCTCATTTTCTGTTCTTCAGTTATTAGCTTTGGAGGAAACAGATGTCTGTATAACACACAACTTTAGTCTTCTGCTAGCATTCATTTTCAGCCACTCCATCTCAACTGCTACTGCACACACTCTGGAAGTCGGTAGTAATCTTTATCTCTATTCAACGGGCCATGATTGGCAGGCCTGAAAAGGGACAGATGTTGATTCTAAAGAGATCTATTTTATAGCTGTGTTTAATTATGCACTTAATGATTCTGCCTGCAAATATGTACTGCAGAAGAAAAATATACAGCAAAAAATATCAGACAGGATGAAAAATCATCTGTTCCGCACCATGCGGTCCAAACTAAGTGCATCACCAGCACTAAGCCGCTATGCAAATGGCAATGCAGCGGCCAGTTCATCACCATCTCAAGTCATGTTCCTGCAAAGCTTTTCACATGGTGCAGTAACGCTGCTGGGTCATTGTGGGTGTATTGTTGTTGGCTTTGCTTTCGTTTTCTCTGTTGTTTTTGACTCATGTCTTCAGTTTGAAAAGTGTATTCTGTGAATGAGTTGTGAGGTACTTTTATAAGCCATTAAACCACATTTACGCCACTGCAGTGTCCTCTGGTTCTCTTGCTGTCCATGTTGTAGCCTTTCATTTGCTATTTGCACTTAAAATCCCAGTCAGGAATAGCTCCGAGGGCTGTTTGAGCAGCAGGCGGTCATGCTAATGGCTGACATTTGCTAACCTTAATTATCCTTTTTGTAAAAAAACAAACAAACAAATAAATAGAATTTTTACAACAACATGATAGCAACCATTTCCATTGTTAATAGATACACTAGATAATTTCCAATATTTATAGCTATTTTTGGTTAGCTTTGGTTGAAGTAGCTGAAGTTTCAGAAAAACTGGTACAGATGAGCCTATGCAAAATACACAGAAATGCCACCAGGAACACTCTAACCATAAAGTTTGCCATTCCAACCTAAGTCACCAAATCTCAGAATTGTGGGCCGTTCTGTAGGAAGTATTGTGTTTGTTGCCTCAAGCTCACTGTACTGCTTTATCCATCTCTAAACTTAGCGACATCGTCATGAGGCTCTGATTATGTGTCGGACATTGCAGGTATCTGATTATATTATATTTTTACCCAGCATTACCTCAGAGACCCTATGGTTGCCTAGAAGGATTTTAAACTGAAGTATTTATTTACCTTTGAAGCCATGGGGCTGTTTCAGCTATTCCCTACTGGTGCTTTAAGTCACACCAAAGATTAGCAAACAATGCTCATTATAAAAGTGCCCACAGCTCAGACATGTGCTATGTTTCTAAGAAATCAATGTCAAATTCTGTCCTTACTGTTTTATTGGCAAGAATATCTTTCTTTCTCTTTGTTTTATATTTGGGCCCTTTTTATACCTGGTTGGTATGTTTTCGAATCCTTGGTTTTTTGGTGCCTTTGTTTTCCGTCTTCGTGTGTTGCTAATCCCATAGTGTTGTCTGTGGCTGTTCCTATCACTCTACCTCCTGCTCATCAGATGCTTTAACACCGGAGGGGCTCTCTCCGCCACACAGTGGTAGAAGCAGCACGGCATCTATGGACAGGGAAGAGGAGCGTTTGAATGGGGGCGTGGCTGGGTCTGTTAGCCCACAGCAGTCACCCATGTCACCACAAGCTGCCCCAGCTGATGGTTTAGGGTCAGCGGTGCTGAGCTTTGATAGCCAGGTGAAGAGGAGTCCTTCAGAGGAGATGGTGGGGAAACACAGTCCCAGTGGTTTTCAAGATGAGAAGGAGGAAGAACAAGAGGAAGACAGAGGGGAGGAAGTCAAGGAGCATGGTAAGGAGGATGAGAACAAAGCTTTTGGATCTGATCATGAGGAAGAGTTAGTAGACAGCCCTGCCATGGCCGATAGTCTATCTAATATAGAAGAGCAACAGAAGGAGCAAGAAAGCAATGGCGACAAAGAAGAAGAACAAGATGAACCAGAAGTAGCTCCTCCAGTCCAAAGCACTGTTAGCCCAAATGTAACCCTACAGAAAGACGAAAGCTTTTACATTAAGCCATTCGAAACACTGTCCCAACCCCAAATGACTCCAGATGATGCAAAGAAACGAGGCCTGTCATTTGACTACACCGAATCTGAGCTTCATCATCAGAGAGCCCCTGACAGCTGGGAAAATGGCTCTGACAAGACTCCCCCAGAGAGCAAAAGTCCTGATTCCTGCAGGGCTGACCCTGGTTCCCCGTTCTCCCCTGGTACTGCTCCTGATAACACCCAGGAGTCGCCCCTCACTGACCACCAGAATGAAGCCCAAGAGTCAGACCCAGTGGAAGAACAGGAACCAGTAGTGATCAGTATACCTACAGCTCAGCAGGAGGTCATAGTACCCCAGATAGAGCCAGAAGTAGACGCCAAACCTGAGGATTCAGAAGCCGACAAACCAGAGAAGTACCTGGACACAACTGATGAAGATCTCATTGCTACTGTTGAAGCAGCACAAAGCGCAGAGCCTGTTACCCAGCCAGAAGCAGCAGCAGCAGCAGCAGCTGTTTCTGATGTTGAAGTTGATGCTGGTAAACCCTGTCCTCCAGAACCAACTGAAGCAGCAACAAGCGAAACAGTCGAAACAGTACCTGTCAAAGATGCTGCCGTTAAAAAAGCAAAGAAGCCCATGGCTGCTGCCGATGCAACCCCTGCCCCCAAATCCACCGCAAAACTTGGGAAAGTCCCCTCAAAAGATGCCGCACCAGTGCGAAAAACAAGCTCCCCGTCCAAAGGTCTGTTTTTCCTTCCTTTCCTCCAACCCCCTCTAAACCACCTCCTTTCTTTCTTCCACAGATCTTCTTTTTTCTTATCAAGTAGCTAAGCTAAGCTAAGCAGCACCCTTTCTGATAAGCGTACACCGCCAGTCAAAACGAGTGTTCGGTTGAAGAAACGGACTGCTTGTAGCCACCAAACCTCTATCTCTCTCTGTTTCTCTTTGTGACTCTTTGTGATCTGTCTTTCCTTTGCTTCCATGTCTGTGGTTGGTGCCTGTGACTAACTGAGCATTATTTGTGTTGCTGGCACTGTTTTCACCGTACCCTCCTTTTTGCATGTCACTTTTTTGCATGATTGTTGACTGTGGTCTGTTACTGACAATCGTTAATTTAATATCTGGGTCACATGTCCACCTGCCCAGACACAAACACACACACATTATGTTGTCTAAGTTCATTGTTTTACCAACAAATCAATTACATGTGAAATAGTTTGTGAACTGTATGAATCATTAAAATTTATTGCAATACTATGTAAACATAATTTTCAGCTAAGGCAGGCTAGTTTCAAAATTTAGGCTTCAGATTTTTCTGAATTTTTTGTTTTTACAAATTTTTTTTAAAACGTCAGTGTTTGTGCACCTCAAAAAATGTCAAGCAAGCCAGTATTTCCACAACATTCTTTCTTAAGGCCCCAGAATAGTGTTACACGTGTATGCTACGTCATGTAGCATATATGAGCAACTGCATGACATTGTGTGTGGATGTTTATTGTTTCCAAAATTACACCTCGTCTCTTGTCCAAGCAAAAAAGATACCAGTATCTAATAGTATACCGATAGGTGGGAGGGACCATCTACACTGAAGTGCCAGCAAAACATGGTTCAGACAAGCCTATGCAAAATACACAGGCTGGTGGTGGCTCCATAATGGTATGGGATGTGTTAACTGGCATTCCATGTTCCCCTGGTACACCTACAGATGTCTCTGACAGGTAAACACTGTGTGATGAGTTCCACCATTTTAATGTCCTATATTCAGTCTGATGGGTTTGTCCTCTTCTAACAGGACAATGTACCACCACACATGTCTAGAGTCACACTGGTTTAAAGCAGGGGTGGGCAAACTTTTTGACTCGCGGGCCACAATGGTTTCTAAAATTTGACAGAGGGGCCGGGCCAGAATAGAAGGATGGTGTGTTTATGTGAACCAGTATAAATGAAATGTAAAAACCATTACATGAAAAGATTTGGCCTTTAACAGGAACCAAAACATTAATGTGCAGGGTTCATTGTAAAAATTGTTTCCCACATTTGTTAATTTAATAACACAGTAGATAAACTCCCATTTGCTCTTCGGACACAAGAGACCTGCTGTCTCAACCATGCATTCTTTTAAAAATTCGCCTTCGGGGAAATGCTTACTAGCCTTTGCTAATTTGAATGCCAGCAAAAAAAATTGCATTGGTACTTGACTCTTGAATCGCAATTTGTTTGTGAAAACAAATTGCTGAATTTGTAAATTAGCCAACAATCTCTGAACCGTCGCCGCCCGTTATTGTGTAGAATGTCTGCTAGCGTAGTTAGCATGTTTTGTGACAAAATGAAGGCTGATGTTGTATTCTTTAAAGACTGCTACCGTTTCTTGGCATATTAGACATACAACCATTGATCAGACTTCAGCAAAAAAATATTTTGTTGTTTACTTTTTATTAAACAGTCGGCACTGCCTGTGTACTTTTCTTTTCTTTGGTCCGCTCATTTTTACTGAAGGGCTCAAACGGCAGAGCGAAAAGTGAAGTAGAGAGTAACACATCACACTCAAACAAAGGTCAATGTTTTTGGAGTGCGCCATCTATTGAGGAAAAGGTAAAATGAAGAGTTTAAATATAATAAAATCTAATTCAATAATATAACCTGGACCAGTTCGGCGGGCCGGATTAAAAAGCCCAATGGGCCGTATATGGCCTGCGGGCCGTAGTTTGCCCATGTCTGGTTTAGAGGAATACTCAATGAACACATTAATGACACTATGTAACATGCTGTGGAAAACAGAAATCCTCTACCTCAGAATTGTTGAGTGTTCTGCAGGAAGTCTGGTGTACAGAATATTTCCACAAGCATCCCTGAATCCAAGAGGCCATGCCCCGTGGGGGATCTACCAAGTATTAGATTGGTGTACCTGTCTAATTTCTGGCACTTCAATGTAGACACGGTTTGTGATTTTCTGGCATCTTTGGCTGCCTTTGAGGCAAGATTTTACTACTAAACATAAACAAATGACCCCACTGGCTTTAGTTGAAACTGTGTATGTCTTATAATTTAGGAGCTCATTTTTGGACCAGAAAAAAAATACTTAATACTCAAAATAATAAACAGCATCTTTTAATTGAGAGGGAATTTTCCCTGCAAATTTCCCAAAGGGAATCTGATCCATTTAGATGTACAGACTCAAGTTATTATTTTAATGGTCATTGGACTGTCTTCCATTTTGTACTGGATTCAGATAGAATAGCAGCCAGAGTTCATTATTAAATACACTATTAACCCAAATGCACTTTGTCATTAGTTCTAGTAGTATTAGTATTAGTAGAAATTAAGTAACTTGACATCCTTTTCCTAAAACATGAGCTTTAACTTGAATACAGTGTTAATAACATGAACCTGGACTTATTAATCTGCTATTCTCTCTATAAACAGCCAAGCCCGGTGCCGCAGGAGGAGATAAAAAGGTAAAGTAGAGCTGGGTTGTTGTGGTGTATAAATGTATAAAATGATCTAAGTTTTACATAACAGGACTGTTTGGAATAATGTAATATATAATAATATAATTGTATTATGGCAAATGGCATCAAATCCTGGATCCCAAATCCCAGACTTTCAGACAGATTGCTTTCATTTATTCAGACAGTAATATGACCATACGGCCCTCCGATTCCTTCAGTAGGGGCTGTATGATTGAGGTTCTGTGTTACTCAACAGAAGGTTGGGGTTTTAATCACCAGCAGCGCCTTGACTGAGCAGGGCCCTGAAACCTCTCTCCGTCAGGAGGCTGTATTCTTAGCTCACCATGTGCTCTGACTAACAAAACCCCAATGGAACTGTAGCTGCAGACCTCCACTGTGAGGCTCACAGCATCATGGGCTATATTATTTCAGTCCCTACAGATGAGGTGAATCCCACCTGCTGCAAGCCTCACAGTGGAGGTCAGACCCCCCCTCTAACAAGCTAAGGGGGATATACTAAGACTGTACAGTAGACTGATAAAAGCTTCTTTTTACTTCAAAATCTACAGACAGTCACATGAGATAATTGTAATTAGAGATACCAAGCTGATACTAACATTTATCTATCAATTGTACGTTTATTGTTTCGTTTTCCATGCTAGGACACAAAATTAATAAATAAAATGAAATATTAAGGATAAGTGACAGTCAGATGAGATGTAAATGATGGATCAGCCTGGATGAAAATAAAACTATGTAGGTAGCAAAATAAGTACTAGGAGGTGTGATTCCATCTTATCTTACAATGTTCCACAAGCGCTGTAATATCTAGCTATAGGTAGTTGGATTACTCTAAAGGTCCATTGAGACCCAAAACTGTACTTGGGCTGACGCAAAATGTAGTGGGTGTATACTGTATAGTGTGGGCTTCATCTGGGCAAATCCAAAAGTCAGAATCTGTATCTGTAGCGGTGTTTCGGCTTCAAATAAGGGCAATCAATCAATAATCACGACCAGAAGATATTAGGAACAGTTGACAAGACTTTACAAAGAGACTTAAACAACCTAATCTGGGGTGTAACACAGAACAGGTACACACCATAGGGTAACAAACCAATGACAGGACTAGAACCAAAACAAAGTTACATGCAGAACATATGTAAAAACATGTATGAAGAGTGTCAGGGGTTCCTGTCATGCAGAGAGAACGGCGGTTCAGCACATCATACCCCAAAACCTATGGTAAAAATGAGAGAATTCATCTTTTTTTTAATAGTCATTTATTCTTTATTCTTTATACTTTAACCACTTGAGTCTTCTGTTTGTCCATTTTTTTAGTAATATTAATTTACTGACTTATTCTCATTTTCTCATAACATTCATAACTTTGAGTTCTCTGATTGTTTGTTCTGTTTCTTTCTGATCATCCACTTCATTTTAACACTCCTTTTGTGTTCCCTCTCATTTTTAACGACACAAATAGACCACTTCCACGTCCACACCAGGCAAAGCTAGACTCACCTCCATCACTAAACGAGCCTCATCAATCCCAGTGCCCCCATCCAAACATACTTCCACCTCTGCTTCTCCCACTGCCCCGGTTTGTGCCTCAGCCAGAGCCGGTTCTCTAAACTCTAAACCACACACTGTAAGAGCCATGGAGTCCAGAGCCACAGTGAGTAATCAGAAGCCTGCAACCTTTCACTGCCCTGTCCAGCTGTCTGCTCTGTTTGAGTTCAGAGATTTGAATGGCACACTGATGCTATTTACCACAATTGTTTCAAAAACTGCTAAACAACCCAAAACAATAAGCCATCCCGCAGCTAATTTTAGCTAATTTATTTTTATATCACATGTAGGCCGCGGATGCCAAGTCAAGGACTAAACCTCAGGGTATTGGCACCAAAATCCCTGGTAAGTTCTGTTTTCACTTAACTTACTCAAGTGAACCGTAAACATTCATTCCGACCCGTTTCTATAAAATCTGGTTGATACACATTGTAATCCCTTGCAGCCGAATCTCCTAAGACTCCTGATCGTAGCGGCTGCAGCAGCCCAGCCACCCCGAAATCTCCGGCCAGTCGCTGCAGCACACCTGGGCAGCAGGTGAAGAAGGTGGCCGTGGTTCGCACTCCACCCAAATCTCCTGGCTCTCTCAGAACTCGCGCCCCTATTGCCCCTGTTGCACCCTTGCCTGACCTGAAGAACGTCAAATCCAAGATCGGTTCAACTGAGAACATCAAACATCAGCCTGGAGGAGGAAAGGTGAGTTCAGTGAGACCAGGTTTTGAACCCGGGGTTCCAGTGTTCTGTCTGCCTGGAAAAGAGTGGCAGAGGAAATGTCTGAATGTTTGTTATAGTTATACCGTGATTGTGATTTTTACCAGTTACACTTCTGAATGCAGCCCCATTCCACACCTGTGAGTCTGTGAACCGGCCACATGCTTAGCCCAGGCCGGGAAACCCCTGAGCTAGGACTTTGTCAGTCTTCTTAATTCACTTCCTAGGTGCAAATCCGCGACAAGAAGATTGATCTGAGCAGCGTCCAGGCAAAGTGTGACTCCAAAACCAACATCAAGTACACTCCAGGAGGTGGCAACGTGAGTAACCAAGCTCGCTCCTTTGTAAACGTGTATGTGCAGCGGGCTGCGATGTGTGCCGCAAACTCCAGCCTCCATCGACCCACACACACTCACATATACACACAACACAGGCTGTGGGATTAACACTGTTTTGCATTTCCTCTGCCTCTCTGACTGTTCTTAATAAGAAGCTGGACCATTTTCTCTTCTGCAGTCTAGGTGCAGCTCCAGAGACAATATCAGGCACTTTCCTGACCAGAGCTTTGGGGTTTAATCTCATTTTCCTCTCCACATTTGCTATTTTAGGTCCACCTAATAGACTTATACAGGAATCCAGAGGTGGGTGATGTCCATTGTGCTGGAAACGCTCAGATGTAGCATCCCAAGTTGTTTTATCAACCAGAATTGATTCTGTTATGTTACTCTAGCTAATTACGTTCATCCAGCTCACGCTCTCTCTGACAGCACATTAAAAATAAGAACCAAGAGCAGGCGGTTCCTTGGATTACATGTCGTATATGTGGCCTGTATGTAACTTATGTTCATTCACATTTACCTCTCAGCCATCAAGATGATTCATCATAAAGGAAAAGAGAACCATATGATGATGAGAACCATAAAATACCCTGCTCCCTCTCTCTCTCTTTCTCTATTTCTCTCTCTTATAAGCATCATCATGATCTCAGGGTGTGAAATGAACTAAATTCACCTCCTGGCAACGTCCATGACTTCATGTCTCTGATTATGTCCAGGTTCAAATCGTGAACAAGAAGATGGATCTGAGCAACGTGCAGTCAAAGTGCGGCTCGAAGGCCAACATCCACCATAAACCAGGTAAGACAGCCTGATTGTCCAACAGACCAAACGAGAACAACATGGCGGTGAACACTGGTTTGCTAGTGAATGGACATTATGAGATTTACAGCATCTACTTGTTAATATGACAAATCTAGGCTAATGAGTCAGCTGGTACTAGCTCGGTCTGCTCAGAGAGTTGTTATGGTTACAGAGTACCCTGAAGTGACAGAAAAACTGGTACACCAGTCTAATACTTGGTCCCCGACGAGGCATGGACAAGTAGAAATGTTCTGTAGCTAATGAACACAAGACTTTCTTAAAAAATGGTCTGCAGTTCTGTTGTATTCTGTAGTTTACATGACGAAAGACATCCCAGATAACATCCTAAGATCTGGTGATTTAGGTGTGAAAGACTAAACCCCAAACTTAGATGAGTGTTCCTCTAACCATAATCTGGTGTCTCGTGTATGGTGGTGCATTGTCCTGTTGGAGGAGGGAAAAACCCATTAGAACCCATTAGAACGTGTGAGCCGTATGGGTGAAAGCACCCTTACAAATCAGCGTGTTGTTTAAATGGTTGTAGCTGAGATCATTAAAGCCTGACTTGGTGGCTGAAATGTAAATCAGATGTGATATGTAATCAGTAGTTAGGTGACTCGTGAACTACACGTGAACATGATTACAAACTCAATAATGTATTCCTGTGATACAGGGTTTTGTGTTTGTTTGCTTTATTTAAACTGACGTACGTTTGACTGCAGGTGGCGGAAACGTGGAGATCAAATCAGAGAAGCTGGAGTTTAAAGCTCAGTCAAAAGTGGGATCTCTGGACAACATCGGCCACGTTGCCGGAGGCGGGGCCAAGAAGGTAGCTCCGGGTTACTGGCTTCACTCTTAACTAATAAAGAAAAAAAACCAGACTCACGCTCAGATTAATGACACAGAAATACTGCTTTGTGATTCGTGTTCCCTGGTGTTACATTAGTCTAACTCCACAATAACAACCACAGCTGGAACTATCAACAGCTAAACACTAATCGTGTGTAAAAGCCACATCTCACATCTCCTCCTGCTTCTGTCCTCCTCCAGCATATCAGCTTACTAAACCTCTCCCGTCTCACTCGTCTTTTTATGTTTCGGGCTGCGGTCCAGGTTGTTTTCTAACATCGACTTTCCCTCTGCCCCTCCCCTCGGTTTAAATCCCTGCAGTCATCTTACGGTCCCAGTATGTTTATTAACTCTAGTGAAGTTCGAGGAGGCCTGAGGGATCACTACAAAGATCACACAATCACACATTACCCACGATGCAATGTGAACTTTTTTTTAATGCAGGGGGAAAATAATACACTTAAAACAGTAACAGTGTTTTAATATGTAGATTTAAATGTAGATTTAATATTAATATTAATAAATAAATTAATTAACATATTAATATTAATAAAAAGCATTAATTTATCATATAAACTAGTTGCATTCTATATTTGAAAATATATATTTAATGAATTATTTTTGTTATAAATAAAAAAATCTGTATTTATTTAATTCTCCTATTTACAACATGACCAGTTTTAGAAACCAACCCTCACAACCAGATCACTCCAAAACCACCCCCCCCCCAAACAGATCACCCCAAACCCTACCCCACCACAAATAAATTACCCCAACCCCCCCCAAACACACACACACACAAATAAATCACACGAAATGTAACCCCCCACAACCATAGACCCCAAGACCAACCCCCCCAAATAGATCACCCCAAACCCACCCCGCCACAAATAAATCACCCCCAACCCCCACCCACACACACAGCCATATCACCCCAAATCAAGATCCCTATAACCAAACCCCCTCACAACCAAAGTCCTCCACATTCAGATCTCTGTAGTGGAGTTTGGAGCGAGGAGCTGTGTGGTGTCTTGTTTTCCTTCCCCTTCTCTCTATCACACACACACACACAAACCTTCTTAGCTGTATCCATCTGTAACTTCCTTCCTCTCTGTATTTGGTTCATCATTATTAGTTGCTTTTTCCCCCTTCTCCTATTCAGTCTCGTTTTGATTCAGTTACCTGATTTTCCTCATTCCTTTCCTGATTCAGCACTCTGTTTCACATTCTTTAGCATTTGGTTGCTAATTATTTTGTTTCTGTTTAGTCTCATTTTTGACCTTGTGTTTAACTTGTGTTTGTAACCCCTTCCCCCTGTGGTGAACATTCTCATGGCCATAGAGAGAGAAGGGGGCGGAAGCAGAGTCGGGGCCTTCGAATGCCTCCGTACACCCAAATGGGGACACACCCTCTGACCCCCTCTGTGGGGAAGTCAGTGTCCAAAAGCCGAACCACTCCAGTAAGTGTACGAGCCACTCAGGCTTTTCTCCTCATTAAACTGTCAGCAGCCTATCCTAGCGCTGCAGGATAACCAGTAAAACCACAATCACCATTATTATTATGACACAGTAATGATACAGGCATTTATATAAACATATAATTATATAATTCCTCATAATCATGCGATTAAATACATGTGCAGTCTGAATAAATGTTGACCCATAATGTTGCCCCTGTAGTTAACACAGAGCGCACACACACTCACTGACACACTCACTGACATTTAATACAAGACTGAATGTGATTAATACAGTCATGTTGTTCTTGACTGTGATTGGTCTGGAGGTGTTGATGAATTGTGTAACATAAATTCTGCTTCACAGGTTTATATTCATATGAATGCACTCTTTGAAGCATGTTATCATTTCTATAGAAACAACTCATTTACAGAAACGTGAGCAGACGAAAAGTGACCGGATGTTTATTTCACATTTAAAGAAGGAGTCTCCAGTGTCAGCATTCTGTCACTGACAGAGCTGGATCTTGTTATTACATATATTATCTTTTTATCTGTGACTAAATGACAAACTACACCAAAGTGCCAGAAAAACCTTCTAGGTCCCCCCACATACCTCGGAGGGAATGTCGCAGTCCTCACGTCAGCTTACGTTGAGGCCACAGCATTGAATTCCGATGTTACTTGAGGCAGTGTTGCACGTCTGTCACGTGAAACAATTCTTGCTGACGCTGGTCAGGTTTACATCGAGTCATTTTACAGAATTCTTGTAGTCATACAAGAATACACCCCTGAAATCCGAACTTCTCTTATACCTCCAAAATGCTACGACCTCAGAATCTCACAAGCTTCATCTATCCAACCATGTTGAAACTCGCTTAAATCATAACAGCTCGCCATTCTCACTGCAGAAACAGATCCAGAAGAGTCCATACATGTCTATTGCTTTACATATGCACTGGTGGACGCAACCGATGATGTGCACAGGTGCCGTTGTTACGGCTTGTCTGTACCAGTTTACTTTTTTTTTTTTACGTCTTGGCTTATGATGGCTAATAAAAAATAAAAGAATATCCATGCATGTGAGATGGAGAATGATACAAGGAAAACCACATATATATCAGATAAAGCTTTCCAATCACATGGAAGCGATTGGGTGCTTCCTCCGCATCACGTGAAGCCAGCCGCCGCGTATTTTTGAGCTGCTGCTCTTGCAACATCGGGGCAGTACAGTACACTCGAAGGAAAGTGCTCCCTCCCACTTCTGTATGCATGAGCTCACAGAGGCCCATGATTGGCTAGACTACCAGTTATAAGTGGCTGTAACATCACCTGGGATTCAAACCTGTGAGCCCCGGATAATAGGCTCAGTGCTTTTCAGGAATTTTCTGAATTAGCATGTAATTTTCATAGATATTTGTGATTGTCTTGTTTTTTGTCACTATAAAATTCCAACATCCAGTCTATTTTTACAATAATGTTGGAATTTACAAATAACCGTTGGATTAAAGATTTTCCTGTTTTGTTTTTTTTGTCCTGTGTTCTGTAATAACGCTTCCTCCTCTCTTCTGTCAGATTGAGTCTCATAAGCTGATGTTCCGCGAGCAGGCGAAGGCTCGCACCGACCACGGCGCCGACATCGTGGTCAAATCCCCCTGCATGTCTGGAGAGGGTTCGCCCCGCCCCCTCAGCAAAGTCTCCTCCTCCGGCAGCATCAACATGAGCGAATCGCCGCAGCTGTCCACACTTGCAGATCAGGTGACCGCCTCACTCGCTAAACAGGGCCTGTGATCCGACCTCCTGCTGCGCCTCGACCACCTCCACACCGAGACAAACGCAAGGCTGTAACATGGAAACTAAAAAATAATAATAATAATTTAAAAAAAGGTTCAAATTCATAAAAACAAGCATTTCACCTCAATCTGTTTAAAAAAAAAGGTGCTTGCTGGATTTATTCATGAATTTTGGTTCTTGACTGCAAGGGACTGATCATTAATAATGTTATTGTCCAGTTCTGTCTGATTTAATTGAACTCTTACGGTGATGTGCTGATCTGTTCGCTCAGTCGCAGCACCTAGAAGCCCTTCTACAATGCTAGAACATCCACTTTATACCACACGCCGACTTCTCCATCTCTCACTCTCTCTCTCTCCTTCTCTCTCTGCTTAGTTGCCTTATTGTGAATGCTTCCCCATCATGACTCTTTATTCATTCATTCGACATTTTGTCTAGTAGGGTTTACAATCTATGTTGTTTTTAATATATCAGATACTACCTGAATTTGGACTGCGAGGGAGAAAACAAGCCAAAATAAACTACCAGGAAGCAAACAGACGGTATTTAACGCTGACTTTGAGAACGACTGAGCAACCTGTTGGCATCCTAATCCACATGCTCGCTGCAGAACTCGTACATTATCATTCTGTCCAACTATAAAAAAAAATACACAAATTACACACACACACACTTCGTCAGCTCTGTGTATTATACAGCAGACGCTTTGCAGTCAAACAGGAAAATTGTTAGTTTTAATCCGACTTACAGTAATGTACTGATTTCTTAATGCGTAAATAACCTGCAATCCTGCACAACCGATGCTGTGATTATTATTACCATCATCATTAAGGCTGCGCAGTATAGATCGCGATACGATACCCTGCGATATATTAAACAACCCGAGAAACTGGTGATTCGTCACCATCACACATCAGGCTGGTTTATGAAATTTTTTTGTGAGTGTCACACAACAGACACTGTCTGGAGGTCAAAGTGCAAACATATATATGTATATATTATATTATACATAAATAAATGTATAATATAATATAAAAGTTGTGGATCTTTTCCATATCGCAGGCTGATTATCAGTATCGCTAACACGGATATGGTGACCGCAGAGCTGCTGCAGTGTTTACTGTCTGCTCGCTTTGAGATGTCACTCGGATTACATACGCAAATAAAAGAGCTGCAGAACAAATAGACATGTAAATCTGGAATGATAAGAGCTGACAGTGCAGGGGTTTGGAACGGCAAACATCTCAGAGGAAGCATGTGATAGCCTTCGTCCTGCCTGGTTGGTAGCTAAGGCCTAATTAATGGGGCTGGGAATTGGATATGACTAAAATAGGGAGAAAATTGGGAGGAAAACATTGACTTGTGTTAGCAGGATGTTCAGTACAAATCATGTGATGAGCTTCAGGACCGTCTTCATGATTACAGCAGCTGGTTGGGTACAACATTAAAATCAAAAATCAGAATTTTTTTACCCGAGAAATGTTAATTAAATATTTATAATTATGCATCGCTTGGCATGTAGTGCAGATCTGACTACTGTGTGAATCAAAACCGGTCCAGTTTTCCATGTCTGAAAATATGCTAGATTATTATTATTACACATTTTAATCAGTGCTGAAGGTAACATGATAAACAGCGTAAACATGAATGACAGTTCAGACTAAAAAAAAAAAAAAAAAGAAAAGTGCCTCCCTTTACTTGCTCACTAAAACCCTTATCAATGTAAATAGTGAACGCTGAGGATCTGATTCGGGAAATCCATGCGGAGCTGCTATTAACCCCTTCTTAAAGAGGCCTTGATTAAAAACAAGCCTGGTTTTACTGATCCACGTCAATCTGCATCGACACACAGAATAATCGCCTCCTCTCACGCACTCCACCAACCCGAGAACGCAAGAATAAAGATCGAAAAAAAAACATGCAAAAAAATCCAAACGACACATCTGTTATTATCCTTTGTCTTCTTGTAGACGTGAGACGTGTTAGAAAAGGACGCATCGTTCCTGTTTTTATTCCCATGACCTTTATGTCCTTTTTTTATATCTTCAGTACATCTCAGCTTTATTCCCTTTTGATATTATAAAAAAAATAATAAGGATGTAAAACGAGCATCAACGTGACCGTGAGCCACTTCTTTCCCTCTGATCATTCATACATGACCAAAAAAATGAAAGGCCAGGACGTGCTTGTATGTATGTGTGTGTTGGGTTTGTCTTGAGATGAGCTGCTTTAAGGTGAGGGATAAACTGGTGGCTTCTATTCTTCTGTTATTTGGTAGACGTTCTCCTCGTAGCTTGAGTAAAAAAAAATACTGAGACACATCTTAGTCCTGAAACCTACTTCACACAAAGACATGAACGCAGATGCTTTATGCTGTGCAGGTACAGTTATCCAGGCTACACACGTGACGTGTCATTTCATAACGAAAAGCAAGCGCGAGATGCAAGCTGAACGTCACCACAAGGGGGCGCTACAGCAACAACACAACCGTTCCTCCAGATTGCTCCGCAATTCTGTCGTGTTCTGAGGTGGAGGATTTCTGTGTTCCACAGCGTGTCACATGACGTCCCAGACACGTTCAATAACGTTGAGATCTGGTGTCTTAGGTATGAATGACTGAACCATAATCTGGTGTCTCTAGATGTGTGTGGTGGTACATTGTCCTGTTAGAAGAGGACAAACCCATCAGAATGAACACAGGACATGAATAGGTGGAACTCATCACACATAGTGTTCACCTGTCAGAGACGTCTGGAGGTGTCCCAGGGGGAACACCACCAGACACACACAAAAAAAAAACCCCACACATTTGGCAAGAGATCAGCACCTCTCTCAGTTCTGACACGCCACCTTCTACTATGCAACAGGTAAAGCAGCACACACTCCTCTACTGTTGACGTTTAACCTGGACGCTCTGACTCGTCCTCTGAGTACTGAGTGTTTGGACCCCACAGTAATATAAGAACACACACTGACTTGATGCTTGGAGAGTGTCAGGTGTATGTGTAATGAGTGTGTCAGTCATGCAGGAGGCGCCGCTACATACCACACGATCTCCAAGCTCCGAAATCCCCCATCCTGGAATCATATTTAACGTTTCTCCCTGAGCTGCATGTTGGACGCTGGGTTTAGTCGATCGAACCTTTCTTTAACTGTTCATACACAAGATCAAATGTGGTTGGTGTGGTACAGTGGTAAGATCATTGGCTCCCATGTGAGAGACCTGGGTTCGATTCCCAGTCTGGACAACCAGTCTGTGCTACACCAATAAGGGTCCTTGGGCAATATTCCTAACACTATGTTGGCCTACCTGTAATACCAGTAACCTTGTAAGTCGCTTTGGATAAGAGCGTCTGCCAAATGCCGTAAATGTAAATCAAGTCTAAAAATAAACACACAGTCAGATAACAAAGAGGACAAGAACTTGTTTATTGACTGATCACAACAATGAGACCCCATAAAACGTCTCAAAATAATTATTAAGTAATTAATTGTGGAGGAAACGTCGCAGCCCCAAATCTCAGAAGGAGACGAGTCTCTGTACCTTAAACCCACTACTTTATCAAAATCAGAAAGGAAGTGAAAAAGGAAGCACACACAAACACACACACACACACACCCTCTCTTTCTCTCCCTCTTCTTACCATCTCTTCTTAAATCCATGCTGCAGTTTTCCACTCTAAGCTTAAACGGTTGTGATTGTCCTCACTGTACTTGTCCGTCTCATCAGTTCCTTTACACTCACTCGCGCTGCTGTGAACCTGGATTGGAAATAAAGTCGGTATTAACCCCCCCTTCACGTCTCCTCAGTGCTCTGTGTGTGAGTCTCTCTCTCTCTGTGTGTGTGTGTTTAAACCTTGTCGCTGACACACTTCTCATAAAAGACACCTGTATTAAGATACGTTACAGGATGCAAGGGTGTAGGCGTGAGTTTGACACTAGGGGAGCCACACTGGCTACAATGAATCATATTCAGCCCCATCATGTAACATTAGCTAGCTCGCTATAAGCTGAGTGCGCTGTAGCTAAGGCAGTGAAACATCCTGTACGTATAGTGACGCAGAACAACAGTGTCAACTACAACAAACAGCTAGTAAATAAACACAGTGGGTTAACATCAGCTAACCATCACCTTCCTAGTATATTGTCCCAACAAGACCTCATACGCAAGCTGATTTCATAGCGGTAATTAGCCGTTGTTGCACTCCTTACCAACTTCAAGGTCAAAGCTAACTGACAAATCGAACACTCTGTTAAGGTAAAAGCTGAGGCCAGTGATTGGAGGATATATTTCCAACAGGTCAATCAGTACAAGCCTTAACAAAGGCTGAATAAGATCCAGTGCAAACTAACACGCGAGACAGTAATAAACAATGCTAAGTTAGTGTCCTGCCAGGTTCCTAGACCAGTGGGTTCATTTTTCAGGCAGGACAAGAGTCCGTCTGTCACTCCGATTCTCTGTGTTTACGTTGAATAATAACAGATTTATGACTGATATTGTTCAATAATGTTCTCATAGATGATCCCATCACGTCTTGATGGCAGATTTTCTACAAAATGTGAGAATTTTTGACGAGTGTGTTAAATGTTTATAAGATGATTTTCTGTGCAGGATTCCTGATAGATTGTAAAATGTTTACCAGTAGAAATCTGTCAATTCTTCACTGAAGTGCCAAGAAAAACTGGGCTAATACATGGAAGGTCCCCCACAAGGCATGGACTCCACTCCACCACAGCTTGTGGAAATATTCTCTATACAGTGAACACCATATTTCCTGCAGAACGCTCCACATTTCTGAGATCTGGTGATTTAGGTGAATGACTAAACCCCAAACTCAGACGAGTGTTCCTCTAACCATAATCTGGTGTCTCTAGACGTGTGTGGTTGTCCATTGTCCTGTTAGAAGAGTACAAACCTGTCAGAATGAATACAGGAACATGAACAGGTGGAACTCATCACACATAGTGTTCACCTGTCTGAGACGTCTGGAGATGTACCAGGGGGAACATGGAACGGAAGAAACATGCAACGAACTCGACGCCATTATGGAGCTTTTGTAGATGTCTGTGGCTTTATATACACGGTGGCTGACACAACCAGTGATGTACAAAAGTTCATCAGCACCTGTCTTCAGTGTATACAATGGTATACGTGTTACATCTTGTGTACTTGTGTTACTTGGTAAGATACCAAACGGTAGACGGAGGGGTCGCCCAGTGGTTAAGACCTTGTATCTGGTTGCATCTTTAGTTGGATTTTCTCTTAAGTATTCCTCAGGTTTACGTGTGTTGGACAAAAACACCTAAAGGGGTTTATCGTCAGGTAAGACACACAGCGGTGTAGCTGCATCAGTTTCCATTGTGCCATATCCACGTCCACAGGTTATCGGTGTAGGACTGCCAATACCTAAATCAGGTTTCTGCGTCAGTATCGTAGCTAAGGTTAGAAACGCCTTTATTATAGTGAATGACTGGGGGTGAGGGGAACCATACATGGGGGAATAACTAGACTAGACATGTCCTGTGCATCCACATGGTCATGTGTTCAAATCCCACCACCACAAGCTGCCACTGGTGGACTCCTCAACGGCTCAGCTGTATAAATCTAAAAGCATGTCTGCTGAAATGCTGTAAATATAAACATGCTCTTACCTCACTGATGTTCCTTACAGGTTCACATGGTGCGTCAGCTGTCTTCTGGCCTTTAAGTGAACACGCCCCAGGTTAAAGGTCATGCATTTATAGTTTTCCTCACGAGCACTTCCTAAACATCCCAATCCCATGCCATACGGCACACTTTCTAAAAATCATTACATTAGAACATAGCTAAACACGTGGCTGGACGGACGTCTAGTGCCCTCTAGTGGTTGTAATCAGATGTCATGCTCTACCTTAGAAGTCTGACGCCCTCTATTGGTTATATGTAGCACAGTACACCTTCCACCTCAGTCTTCACCCTGTACCAAACAAACACTGTGCATGTCTGATGCCATCTAGTGGTCAGATGAAACACACTTTTAATAAATGTCTAGCTATCTGCTGGTTCAGATGGTTACATATCTGTTCACTGTGACTTCTATAACGCCACTATAAATGCTTTCAGGTTAGTAACTGATCTTTATTACATCTTGAATGATGAGGTGCCTAAACTGATGGTTTTGGATTGCATACACATGCACGCACACACACACACACACACACACACACACACACTTCGGGTCGGTCTGAAAACCTGGTCAGCTACCCCAAGTAGAGATTGAACTTTAGAAGGCAGATTGAGGAGCTCTAGTTAGGAGGCAGCCTTGTTAAGGAACCGGCTGATGCGATCCCAGAACCAACAAGACTTGACTAAAGGCCCTTGAGCAAGGGACCTAACCCCTAACTGCTCCCTAGGACCCATGGAAAGGGGCCGACTGCTTTGAGTAAAGCGTGTTCACTGAAAGGATGGTCAAACGTGGAGGTCAATTTCTTCTGTGAGTACAAGCGGAGAGGTCAATGAGTTACTTATACTACTATATATATATATATATATATTACTCAACTTAGTTCAAACTAATAAGTTGAGGCGCCAAATAAACAAAACAAACTCATGCCAGGTAACGTGTAACATTGCCTTTGTGTACTGAAAACTGATAAATCGTCACCAACTAAACATTTAATGAGAATTATTTAAATGAAATAACTAATAACATCATGGCCGTATCCCTCGCTGCTCCGCCTCCATCCTGCATTTTGGAAATCTCTGTGAAAGAAGTTGCGCCGCACTGAATGCTGGGATTGCGTTCACCACTGAGATTCAATACTCAGTCCGAGTGAAGCGTCTCAGACGGCAGCATTTCGAGGTGTCCAAGACTTGAGACAGGCTCCTCCTCCGAGACACATGTAGGATGAAGTGATGTAGTGACTACACAGAGAGAGCAAGAGGTTGAAGGACAGACCAAGTGTTACATCACCTCTGGGGACTGAGTGTTGATGGGAAACCCTGGAGCTGGTGCTCCAGTTATTTATTTTATTGAGACATGAAATGAAGCCATCACACACACACGCACACACACACACACACACACACACACAATATAATACAATATAATTCACTTTTAATTTGGAGAAGCACAAACGCTGTCAGATTGGCCAATGATCCATACACCTTTATTTCAGTAAAGAAAGTTGTTAAATATTTTTTTTTGTACGCGTCTTCTCGCTATACAATCAGGACAGCTACAGCCTCGAAAAAAAATAATAATAATCAAACACGGTAAAGAATCAAATAACGTATTTACAAAATATACTCTTCTTTTTTTTTTATATATATAATACAAACTATTACATGCTAAATGATACACCAGACTCCTCCTACCCAAACCCCTCCCTCCCCCCACATATCCCGCCCCCATCAAATTTATCATGTTTGAAACGGAGCGTAGGAAAATATCTCGCACGGGACGCAGAAACAGTCGCCTTTATTACTCACGGGAAGAGACCAGGCCAGTGGCGGACATTCATTCTACATGGTGTTTTTTTTTATTGTGTATAACACCATACATCACACACACATCACACACATCACACACACATCACACACATCACACACACACACACACACACACACACATCACACACACAGCTGATGATTCTAAAGGGTTAAAGAAAAACCCGCTGGTTACCGAGAGCATGAGAAGATGTAGACGCAGACCCGAGTGTGAAACACTCACTGTGAAACGATCGCAGACTGAATCCAGTGGACCGAAAAGTGAGCAGAAGTGACGATAAGGCGGCGGTACGAGGGCTTTATCAGCTTTAACGGCAGGTACTGGAGACGTGACGGCGACGGAACCAGAATCTTGGATTTGGCTACAAGGGAAACGAGACGAGATGGAGCTCCATGACGCGGTGCATTAAAAAAAATCTTTAGTACTGCTCCTAGAGAGCTGGTGTAGACCTTTAAACCCTCCAACTGATCAGATCAGGTTATACATCCTGTCTGAATATCTTCACATCAAAACTGCAAAAAAAAAAAAATAAAAACATTACTGTAGAATTATGTCCGCACCTTGACACACGGAACAGTATCACACCTGTAAGTTACCATTTTGGCCACTTTAACCCACTTTTAGCCCCGCCTACTGCGTTGTCTCTCTGGAGTTCGTCCATTGCTTGGCCACGGCCCTTGAATTGTCAGCTGTTCCAGTCGCACAGATCGGTAGCCGGACACAGGCCGCGACTCGAAAAAACGCAACTGAATCATTGTGAGGAGTCGAGATTCATAAGGAGTCATAACGTTCGGATGGAGGCGGTCTGATCGAGACTGCGACGAAGAGAAAACGAGCGCCGTTCTTGTTAGCATGATTGTAACGCAAGACTTTTTTCAGCCGGGGTGAGGCGAACGCCCCCGTCCCCCACCCTGCGTACTGATGATAACCTGACGATTTAAAAAAAAAAACATGACGGGGGAACTTGGAGATCGTGTTCTCAGATCGGTGTCCACTTTAAAGTCGTCTTCTTTTTTTTTTAAATAAAAAGAAACGTGACGCAAGTGCCGTGTGAGCACGTTCACGCCGGAATGACGGACAGGGATCGGGGACAGTGCTTGGCATCCGAGTGCAAATACAGAGGAGGAGAAAGGTTGGAGCAGGAAGCGGCTCTTCTGACAGGGGAAGATTCCTCAGGTCAGCCTCTCAGGCAGCAGGACTACTTACGCAAAAGAGCGATTCGGAAATTAAGTGCTGCAACAGAAAAAAAAAAAGAAAAAGAAACCCACGTATGGTTTATTACGTGATACATACGAACGAAAGACCTCAGAGCGCCGACACGTGATCACACGCAGCTTATCCTACGTGTACACAGACACATGAAGCTGTATACGTGAACAAATGTTATTCAGCCTGACAGAGACGGGGCGACACTTTCACACCTACAGCAATGAAACAGCTACAACAGGAAGCCGATGAATGGGTTACAGACGCTCAACGGACAGAGAAGTGCTGAGGAAAATAATCAAGGAATAATAATTATTAATATTCAATAATATTCAAATAATCATAAGTATTATAAGAAAAAAAAACAAAGACGTGTCTGATGGTCAGACGTTGATGTGCGTGTTTGGGTTGTTAGGGATGTAAATTGCTAATCGTAGGAAGCCTGGGGTCAACCCGCTGGTTTGCGATCTCTTCAGTCCGTTCCGACGCAAAGGCAAGTGCACGTGAGCGATTCAGGACACAACTCCCTGCTATTTCTGTCTCCCTCTCTCTGTTAACGGCCATGTTTGATTTCCATTGACCCAAAAAAAAAAACAAAGAAAAACAAATGGTTTCTACTGGTTCACTGATCTACGTCTCGTCCAATTCACTGAAAACCGTGAAAGAATTAAGCAATGTTTGAATATCAAACAGCAGGAGGTTTAATCTGCTCTGTACGCCGGAGCCGGAGGGGTGTGTGCATTTGTTGTGTATGTGTGCGTGTGTGTCTCTGTGTGAGAGACGAGTCTGTACAGGACGTTTCAGCAGTGTGTGTGTCTGTGCGAGTTGCTCCTGTGCCGGCCCACGTCTTCAGCCAGTGGTGACGGAGGTTCGCCCTCGCACTCGGACCTGGAGCCACTTCTGCAGCTGGAGATCCGCCTGGCGGTTCGACACGTGCGCTCGATGCCCGGACTGGCGTGCGGCTCGTGATCCAGAGCCGGATCTGCGTCCATGGGGAACGTTCGCCGTTCCCACGGCAGCACAGGCTGAAGGACAGAGACGGAGGAAGGAGTGAGAGACAGCACCAAACTTACACAATCTCTTTCTCTCTCTCACACACACACACACACACACAGTGTGGTGTGTATTATCAGTAGTTGTGGTTATAGTGTTGTGCGTCCTACCGTCTCGTCGTAGCTGATGTCAGGTGTGGAGCAGCGCGTGTCCTCGTTGGACAGGAGCCGGTGGGAGTCTCTGGAGGCGGGCGTGTGTGTGTGAGAGAGTGCGAGCAGCTCGGGGCTGGCAGGGCTGGAGGGTGAGGGTGAAGGTGCCAAGCTGTAGTCCTGCAGCAGTGGGAAGTGAGACAGGTCAGGGGACGAAGGCTGAGGGGTCGAGGGATTCGTCCCACCTAGCAGAGGAGTGCTGCGTCCATCCACTGACTTATACGACCTGAGAGAGAGGGAGGGAGAGAGGGAGAGGAAAAGAGAGAGTGAGAGGGAGGGAGAGAAAGGAATGGAGAGAGAGGGGGAGAGAAAGGGAGAGAGAGAGGGAGGGAGAGAGAGAGAGAGAGAGAGATGGGGACAGTGAGAGTGTGTAATGGTGGACGGGGTTGTAATATAATTTCGTCTGGAACTTTAAACTGGTAGAACATTGCTTGCATTGTTCTTGCTGTAACCATGGTAACAGCAGCACTAAAATAGCAAAGTGAAGTTATTTTTAAACGCAACAGTGTTTACATGAAGATCATCTCACAGTACTGACATGAACACAGGAAAGTGGGGGAGGCACTGCTGGGGGTGGAGGAGGGGGGTGAACACACTGTTAAAGGGAGGCTACCACAATGCTGGGGGGGGGGTGAACACAATGGACTGAGGTGGGCGGGGCTACAGAGCTATATCTGATACAATCAACTGCAATGCTGAATCAGGAACAGTGCGTGCGTGTGTGTGTGTGAGAGAGAGAGAGAGAGAGAGAGAGAGAGAGAGAGAGAGAGAGAGAGAGAGAGAGAGAGAG
>JAOVVF010000011.1:17385407-17396068 GCA_028565595.1 Duopalatinus emarginatus
GCATTTTACTTACACTGGACTCGTCTTCTATTAAACATGTCGCGACGACGCGCATTTTATTTAAAGAGGACTCGCCTTCAATCAAACAGGTCGAGGCGACGCGCATTTTTTGTAACATGTCTCGGTTAAATTAATTACTTAAACATGTCACTAATAATATTAAATATACCCCGGCGACGCGCATTTTACTTACTCAGGACTCGCCATCTATTCAACAGGTCGCGACGACGCGCATTTTATTTAAAAAGGACTCGCCTTCTATTAAACATGTCGCGACGACGAGCATTTCATTTAAACAGGACTCGACTTCAATCAAACAGGTCGCGGCGACGCGCATTTTTTGTAACACGTCACGGTTTAAATTAATCACTTAAACATGTCGCGAATAATATTAAATATGCCCCGAGGACGCGCATTTTACTTGCACAGGACTCGCCATCTATTCAACAGGTCGCGACGACGCGCATTTTATTTAAACAGGACTCGACTTCTATTAAACAGGAGAGGCGACGCGCATTTTTTTAAACATATCTCGGTTAAATTAATCACTTAAACATGTCGCGAATGAAATTAAATATACCCCGGCGACGCGCATTTTACTTACACACGACTCGCCTTCTATTAAACATGTCGCGACGACGCGCATTTCATTTAAAGAAGACTCGCCTTCAATCAAACAGGTCGCGGCGACGCGTATTTTTTTAAACATGTCTCGTTTAAATTAATCACTTAAACAGGTCGCGAATAATATTAAATATGCCCCGGCGACGAGCATTTTACTTACACAGGACTCGCCTTCAATCAAACAGATCGCGGCGATGCGCATTTTTTAAAACATGTCTCGGTTAAATTAATCACTTAAACATGTCACTAATAATATTAAATTATTAATAGGACTGGCCTTCTATTAAACATGTCGCGACGACGCGCATTTTATTTAAAGAGGACTCGCCTTTAATCAAATTGGTCGCGGCGACGCGCATTTCTTGTATCATTTCTCGGTTAAATTCATCACTTAAACATGTGGCGAATGAAATTAAATATGCCCCGGCGACGCGCATTTTACTTACACAGGACTCGCCTTTTATTAAACAGGTCGCGACGACGCGCATTTAATTTAAAGAGGACTCGCCTACAATCAAACAGGTCGCGGCGACGCGCATTTCTTGTAACATGTCTCTGTTAAATTAATTACTTAAACATGTCGCGAATGAAATTAAATATGCCGCGGCGACGCGCATTTTACTTAAACAGGACTCGCCTTCTATTAACAATTCGCGGCGAAGCGCATTTTTTTATGTCCCATTTCGCGGTTAAAAATTAACACTTAAACAGGTCGCGGCGACGCGCATTTTACTTCAACAGGACTCGCCTTTAATTAAACAGGTCGCGTCGACGCGCATTTTACTTTAACATGTCGCGGTTAAATTTTCATTTGGGGCATCAAAGTAGTGTGGGCAATACCTTTAATAAGGTGAAAGACAGATTCAAATAGCACAGAATAAAGGTGACGAATTGCCCATCTACCTAAAAGGCTATGGTGCATGATTATACAATGCTACATACTATATAACATGTTACAAAGAAAATGAATGATTGTGGTGTGTTAATGTGTATTCAAGTGTGTATTTGTGTGATGCAGGGCCATTTAATAAGCACACCTGCAAAGTGAATGCAGAAAAGCCAGCAGTAAAACTAAAAGCTGAAATAAAGAGTGAGATAAGCACTGATGAGTCAGAGGATGAAAAACCAAGACCTTCCTTTGGGTCCAGCTCCAGCAAGAAGAAACCAGCCATGGAGTCCACATTCTGTGAGTATATTACAAAGCGATATAGGTAGAGACCAGTGGCAACGGGTGGTTGTAAATGTACTGGAGGAAGCAAGGTACACATGGTAAAAGAGGAAGGAGCTAACCTAAAATACAGCACAGATCGCTGATAACTGGTGACTTTTTAGTGACCTAACCATTTGGTATGGTTATGTTTATCTTTGGACCTGGTCTCGCTGTTGTTTTGACCCTAACTTTCTCACTGTAGTCCAACAAGTGATTTTTTTTTTTAGCATAGCATGACCAACACGCTTTCTTTTCACTGTTGCGTTATTAGTAATAATGAACAGGATAAACACTTTAAAAATAATAACACCTGATAGGATTCTTGTGCCGTATCACTTATAACTCAAAACTCTGATGGCCTCCACATGGTAAAGCCATGGCCCTCGGTTAAACCTGCCCAAAGAGAGGCTCATGCTTCCTTGCTCTCATTAACATGTTACTTGTGCTTACGTGCTGCTGGAGTAGGGAGTTTTTTTTACGGCATTTGGCAGACGCTCTTATCCAAAGTGACTTACAAGAGTGCTTAGTTAAATTCTTGAAGTATCTGAAACTTGTGAAGGTAAATCAGGATTCAAGAACTCAAACCAGAATCCTACTAAAAAAGAGTCATGTAGTATCAATTACCCACAACTTTCTACACTAGTCAACCTGCAGAGAGAAGATGACAATATCCAAATGGTTACAAACCTAAACAAATAAGACAAATTTAGTTAACAAAGATTTATTTTTCAATTAAGTGCTGGCAGAATAGGTGAGTTTTTAGCCGGCGTTTGAAGACAGCAAGTAACTATGCTGTAGGACATCAAGGGGTAGTTCATTTCACCACCTTGGTGCCAGAACAGAGAAAAGTCTGGATCTTTGCCTTCCATGTGTCTTGAATGATGGCGGGTCAAGTCGGCCCATACTTGGAGAACGAAAAGCTCTAGGTGTGTGCCTGGCCTTAACCATTGCCATCAGGTAGGAGAGGGCTAAATTATTTTCGGCTTTGTAGGCCAGCATCAGGGTTTTATATCTGATACGAGCTGCTACAGGAAGCCAGTGAAGGGTTTTCAGCAAGGGAGTGACATGGCTATACTTGGGGAGGTTGAAAACGAGTCGAGCTGCTGCATTCTGGATCAGTTGCAGGGGCCTGATGGCACTCATGGAAAGACCAGCCAAGAGAGAGTTGCAGTAGTCCAGTCTTAAGATGACAAGAGACTGGACTAGTACCGGGGCAGCTTCCGTTGAGAGAAATGGTCAAATGTTTTGAATGTTGTAAAGGAGAAACCAACATGACCGAGCCAAGTTAGCAACATGACCAGAGAAGAGTTGGTCATCCATTGTAACTACTAGACTACATACCTCTGTAACTGGAGTGATCATGGCATTCTCAAAGGATATTGAGAGATCATGATTGCATCCAGTTACTTCTGGGATGTAGAGCAGCTCTGTCTTGTTAGGGTGGAGTTTCAGATGGTGGGCAACCATCTATGAGGCAATGTCTGCTAGACATGCTGAGAACCGAGCTGAGACCTGTATATCAGAGAGGGAAAGGAGAGGATGAGTTGGGTGTCATCAGCATAGCAGTGGTAGGAGAAGCCATGAGAAGTGATGACATTTCCCAGAGAGCTAGTGTAGAGAGAGAACAAACGGGGACCGAATACTGAGCCTTGTGGGACACCAGTGGAGAGTCTTCATGGTGTGGATGTGCAGCCCCTCCATGTTAACTGATAGGAGCATTCCTCCAGGTAGGACTGGAACCACTTCCATGCAGTGCCATGGATGCCAAGGTTGGATAGGATAGAGAGGAGAATACTGTGGTTGACAGTATCAAAGGCGGCAGACAGGTCAAGGAGAATCAGGACCGATGACAAGCCAGCTGACTTTGCAGCATGCAGCTTCTCTGATACTGCTATGAGTGCAGTTTCAGTAGAGTGCGCTGGTTTAAAGCCAGACTGGTTGGGGTCCTGAAGATGGTTTTGGGAGAGAAAGGTGGATAGTTGATTATAGACAGCACATTTGGGGATTTGTGTTACTTAAAATGCATAAAATATTAATATGATTATTAGTTTAACAGATTACTTCATTACATTTTCAGAAACCTTTTAACTAAAAAGCATGTTCAAAGTCCTATAATCTAGCCATTAGTATAAAAATACACTTTTCAGGAATAAGTGCTTAATTTATGTATAAATCTTAATCTTAACTAATATGCACAGAATCTAGCATATTTAAAGTCTAAGAGTAAAACAGCAGATAATTAATATAAAGGGTCGCAATAAAACCTGTGATCTCTAGAAATGCCAGACATTCACCAAAGGACCGGGACAACATTGCTGTTAGCACTGCTGCCCCAGTTATCAGTTACATGCATGTCCGTATCACTCAGCTTGCAATAATCATTTATTCATTAACTCTTTTTAATCACATGGTTACAGTGATTATAGTTTTCCAGTATTAAGATTCTGTTAAAATCTGTTAATTTTGTTACATTTCTCTCTTATAGCTCTACCATTACAACGTGAAGACAAGGAGGATTTTCAGACATTAGATCACCTTCCTGTTACCTGTGGAGAAAAAGAAAGCGTACTGTATCGGAACAAGCTTGCCAACAGTACACCTTTATTATTTACTTATCATCTACCATTATCTTAATCAATATCTATTATTTAGTTATTTATGATGTTACATTAGATTAAAAAATCTTTAAGAGAACACAGAAAGGTAATTAAAACAGTTTAGCTTCCTCTTTTTTTATAAAATGAGGAATAGGACTATTTCTCTAATCTCATTCAATGAGTGGAGGTGCTATGTTGTCAGATGTTGTTAGAAAATGTAGAACAGAAGAGTAAAACAGGACAAGATGAGTAATTTATTTTATTCTCATATAGAAATAAAGCTGTGTTGATGCAGTTTGCTATTATAGTTAATTTAAACTGTAATTCAAATAAAAGTTATATTTCTATAACAGAAGAGTGTATTCTGTCCCAAGGTCACTGGTTCACCCCAAGTGGTTTTGAGAAATTTTCCGGAAAGGAAAAAAACAGGAAATGGAAACTATCCATCCGCTACCAAAACACTCCACTGAAGAACCTTTTACAGGTAAAGCTACATTTAATTACTGTTATCACTGTTAGGATCACTTTAGGCCTTACAGGCATACACTGACTTACTACAACATTACAATATGATATTATTTTATATTGTATAATATAATTCAATATTATATTTTTTATGTCCCATGTTCTTATTTATTTATTTGTTTGCTTGTTTGGAAGAAGGGTCATTTGCAGTTCCCACGCACATACACAGTCTATAGCCGAAAGGTGCTTTGTCTATTCAGTCTTTTTTTTTACAGTTTTATTATGTTTGAAACATTATATTATGCTTTTTTCAGTAAAATATCTTTATTCTTCTTACTACAGAAAAATGAGTGTTCTTCTAGTCATGGGGAAAGCACCAGGCCTCGTTAGTACACTTGTGGGCTTTCAGTCACATTGACATTTTATATAGACTAAAATAAATGAATGAATGGGCTAAAATAAATAGATAAGCAATCTGACTATTTCATTTGTGTTTTTGTGTTTGCATGTGTTGCTACACTGCTGTCAGTTAGAGTCAGCATCCAGTGTAGAGACAGATGATTTCAGTGACAATGATGAGAATTGGACAATAGACAATAGAAGAGGACAATGAACAAGAAGAAAAAGAAAAGCCAGTGGATTTGTCTGAATTTCAGGCCGTTGCTTTACTAGTCAGCTGTGGTTCTGCCAGTGGGCATTTATATAAAAAGAGATTTACAGGTAGGTCATCAGAACTACGTTTAAATGTCAAGTATGAATGAAACAGGTGCAATGTGTGCATGACAGTACACAATATGCATGCAGTACAGAGTCAGCAAGACAGAATGTCCAAAAAAAACCCAATACTAGTAATTATTATGACTGGTATGACATAGTGAATGACAGAACAATAAACAGTGAATGATCAGATTTTATGTGTTTCTTCTGTGTGTGTGTGTGTGTGTGTGTGTGTGTGTGTGTGTGTGTGTGTGTGTGTGTGTGTGTGTTCTGCAGGTTCACACAGTAAGAGCATCCGTACAGAGGAGCGCTGGTTTACTCCTGAAAAGTTTGTACAGCAGGAGTTAACTCTGACAGATGGACACTGCGGGAAAGACATACTGTGTCATGGAAAAACCCTCGACTACCTGGTGAAGGTAATTTATTTCAAGTATATTTTATAGACAATAAATAGACAGATAACTAGACTAGAAAGTTTTTATGGTGTTATTCATCATGCTCTTGCATATGATTATAGGAGAAAATGCTGCGTATTCATTCTCAGCTTTGTAACTGTCATCAGTGCTGTCCTGAGAACCTGTATAACATTCTGTCTCAATTTCTCTAGTTTTTAAACCAGCTGGATCAGAATAATGATGATCTTTGCTATGTGTGTAACACTGGGGTAAACCTTGTGTGCTATGTCTTCTGTCCATGAGCTTTCCACCATTGCTGCCACTTACCAAGTCTACAGAAGGACACACTTGGGGAAAAAAAGACAAAACTAGAAACAAATATAGACAAAAAGGCTGCTCAAAGAATATATACACCAAAGGAAAAATTTCAAGACCAGCAACATCTCAAAATCCAGATGTGAAACCAACAAAAAGGCTTTGAAATATGTAATATATGTAATATGTAAATATTTGTAAATGCATTACATTTAATGTGTGATGTTTAAATGATTTACTATCAAAAGAAAGTGCCTTCAGTTACAGTTTATTTGTAACTAGTACCCCATCCACTGCTTCTTCTTCACTAAAAAAGGTACATAAAGCAAACATTAATTAGTCCTTTTTTAGGAATAAATATAATGTTATACATTTGTTTGTGTGTAGGGATGAATGGGTGTGTACCATCTGTGTCTTTAAGACTAACCAGACACAGTGGATTCAAATGAGATTGAAAGATGCTTTGCTTAGTCCTGTTTCTAAAACTCATATGGTATGTACACATACACAGATTTGAATGCTTTTATTTTGTATGGACGTTTCAAAGACTTTTTTCCATTTATCAGCAATATGAGTATTTGCTGTTGCGTTTGTATAAGGAGGCCACACAGCATGTGCTTACTGATGACCCTGATGAACGAGTAAGAATTTCTAAATACTAACATCAAGATACTTATATTGAATATCCTGAAGTGTTTTTCCCTTGTACAAGTTCATAATTACTTCAGGATGCTAGGACCATCCAACTCAATATAACAGTATTCTGCACATCATTGTGATGAAATAAACAAAAATATTGATATATTGACTAGAAACACTGCTAATTTAAACTTACATGCCACTACATTAGCCCCAAGTTTTACTACAGGTCAAATCTGATTGTCCCTCACTATACACAACTGCATGACATTACTTCATGTAACCATTAATAAACTATTCCCTTGTGCAGGTGAAGAGCAACAGCAAGGTTATCTTCCAGCCCATGTTGCTGAACAGAGTGAAAACCAAACTGCAGAATAAAGAGTATAAAACCATGAGAATATTTGTGAATGATATCAATCTCATCTTCAGCAACTGCAAAAAAATTCAAAAGGTGAGATGCGAATTCTAGTAGTCTAATGATAATACCTTCATACTCACACACACACACACACACACACACACACACAGGCACACACATATACATATATATGTGTGTGTGTGTGTGTGTGTGTGTGTTTGTGTTTGTGTTTGTGTATCAAACCTATACATTTTTATTTAATATTAACTTGCCCATGTTTAATACCAAGTACTGTCTATAATATCTAGCAATGCCTTTAATATTCAGTAGTGTCTATAATATACAATTATAGATGTGTCTATAATATCTAGTAGTGTCTTTATTATCCATTAATGTCTTTAGTATTTATTAGTGACTGTAATTTTTAGTAGTGTCATACTGTCTTACTGAGTTTTCCTCATTTTTAGTTTATATTTCTTTATTTTAGTACTCCTACAAGTATATGGTGTGAGGTGTAATATTCTATGTCCTTGCTACTGCATTGAAACAATTTCCCTTCGGGATCAACAAACTTCTATCTATCTATCTATCTGTCTGTCTGTCTGTTTGTCCGTCCGTCCGTCCGTCCGTCCGTCCGTCTGTCTACCTAATTCTGTCTGATAGAGCTAGCCTCCCACCATTATTACATTTGAAACAGGTGGCAGTTTCTGAATCCATGACTTGCACTGCACTCAATGTGGCAAATGTCAAATTACATTTAATACAACCATGTGATCCATGACAGTCCAGATGTCAAGATATGTCTTACTGCTAATTTCTTTTTAATGCAGAATATCCTTTTAGTTTGTTGATCTGTTTATTCTTTATCTATATATTTTTTTCTTTTTCACCAATTTTTGTTTGTGACACTGTGATCTGGATCTGCTCAGAGGAATAAAGTCAATCAGTCAATCTCTCTATCTATCTATCTATCTATCTATCTGTCTGTCTGTCTGTCTGTCTGTCTGTCTGTCAATCACAGGCAGGAAACAACTCTGCATTTTTCAAAACTTAGCTCTGGCATTTATTTACCTAATGTATTATTTACAGCTTTTTTGGCTATATCATGTGAAACCTAGCGAGCAGCTAACTGTACAAAAAGTCAAATAGTTTCCTCATCTAGATATTCATAATAATCAGCAATGTGTCTGGCACAGTAAGCTTAGCAGGGCACAATAAGCTTGTATGGGCAACACCTGATTCATCAGTGAAACTACACACAAACCTACTTACTCAATAAATCAAAACACAAACACACCTTATCAACAAAGTCATGAATGCACACCTAAAACATGTGGAGGTGGTGTATTAGTGATGTCAACAATAACAGCATCTGATCTCAGACACCTGGTACGCTGCAATCAAAATTAAATAAAAGAATTAGAATAAAAGTAATATTATGAAAACATTAATAATTTTAGTAAAGAAATTCTTAGACAGTATTGTGATAAAGTGAAAATTACAGCTGTGTGGTTGGTAAATGAGTCGACTCATTAATTTGGTTCTTTAAGACAGTGGTTTATCATGTGAAGCTCTGGGGGCTCATGATTCTGAAGTGTTGGACTGGTGATTGGACAGTGTAGAAACTATGATAAAAAGTCTCCAGGTTTTTTATTCTGACCAAACATTGCAGTAACACATGTATCTGGGGAAATTAATCAGAATAAAAGGCTTCAAAATGTAGTGAAGGAAATCTATAATATCCTGAAGTAGAAATATTAAAAGTATTTTATTTATAATGTGTTACTGCACATCACTAAAGTGAAGAGTGTGATAAAAATGAATGCTATTCTATTCCTCCTAGCTGATATTTCATTACATTGTGTTGTATTTTATTAACTCTATTCTACTGTAGGTTGGCAAAACTTAATTAATAAATATAATTAAATACATTTGTAAAATTATTTAGGATTTTAATTAATTAAAATGTTGTTATTACGAGAACAATTCCTTTCTCCATTCAAGTCCAGAGTTTTCAGTTTTCAGCCAGGCATGACTCAGAAGCTAATAGGAAAAAGACTCAAGCTGTCACAAATGTGTGTTTATGTAAGCATATAAAAAGAGGTACTCATGACGCAGGGGTTAGGATGCATGTGCGGGAAAGCCTTTAATGAACATAAACAGAATCAACAAAACGAAAGTTGCCATGGAAAGCCAAAAGGGGAAAAATGCTAGGAGCACAGGAAAAAACAGGAAGAACAGGAAGAGAACTAAATCATATCACGGTCTATCGAACGTCAAACATAGTCATCACATCATCATCCTAACCAATCATAACATATCACAGACAATACTCCCCACCAAGGTGCCCGAGAACAGGGCTTATATAAAGTCATAGGCAATCCCCAGCAACACGATTCAGGTGCACGATACGGGCCACGTGAGTCCTTTGTTGCTGCTGGGTCTTGCTGTAGCCCAGACACAAGCACATAAAACAGAATGAGGGCCTCCACCACCACCACCATCACCACCATTCACACAGGCAGAGGAGCTGGCTCTGTAGCTGATCATTGCCAACAATCCAGAGCCAAGGCCAGGGAGCAGACAAACAGGCTAACCCGACCGTCGGCTAGCTGCTTGGAGTTGTCACCTAGGTTTCACCATATTGAGACTGTGTCTGTTCCCCGGGCCGAACAAAAATATAGAAATTCTCAGACAGTTTGTTCTGATAACTTAATAAATATAAATTTCGGCAATTCTGATTACACATCCTGCACCATTGACCTGAAGCTGGGACTATTAAATATTAGATCTCTTAATTGTAAATCACTTATTATAAATTAAATTTATAATAAGAGTCAACATTTCGTTGTACTCTGGATAGTGTAGCCCTGCTTAAAACAAAAATAATTAACGAGAAAAAACTAGCACCATGGTATAATGATTGCATGCGCACTTCAAAACAGATCACTCGGAAATTGGAACATAAATGGTGTCAAACTAACCTGGCTGTGTTTCAGTTAGCATAGAAGGAGAGTCTCCTAAATTATAGAAAAGCTCTTAGTGCTGCAAGAGCAAAATATTTCTTCATGTAAATAGAAGATAACAAAAATAATCCTAGATCCTTATTTAATACTGTAGCAAAACTAACTAGAAAGAATACCACTACAGACGTGTACACACCATCTGTTTGTAGTAGTGAGGACTTTATGAATTTTTTCAATGATAAAGTTGGAAACATAAGACACAGAATTAATACTGTTAATCTAAACCCAAGTAATCTGATAACAAGCCAACTAGATGTTAGTATAGCTACATCAGATCAGCAATTAGAGTCTTTTAACCCTCTCCAAGAGACA
>JAOVVF010000011.1:17402679-17412897 GCA_028565595.1 Duopalatinus emarginatus
AATGTTGGGTGAAGCAGAGAGTGGAGAGATCCCCAAGACTCTGACTCAAATGTACACACACTTCCTCATCATTCAGATAAACATCATAAGAGAAAAGTACTCAAAGAAGCAGGAGAGTGATGAAGAAATGCTTCTAAAACTGGGACAACTGGCTTTTCAGCAGCTGATGAAAGGTAACCTGATCTTCTATGAGGAAGACCTGAGAGAGTGTGGCATTGATGTGACAGAAGCAGCAGTGTACTCAGGTGTGTGTACACAGATCTTCAGAGAGGAGTTTGGGCTTCATCAGAGTAAAGTGTACTGCTTTGTACATCTGAGTGTTCAGGAGCACCTCGCAGCTCTGTATGTAGACCTGACATTCAGGATAGAAAAGAGAAATGTTCTTACTCAGAATCAGTCCTGTGAACAGGAGACAACAGAAAATACTATTTTAAATGTACACAAGACTGCTGTAGATCACGCTTTAAAAAGTCAGAGTGGACATCTGGATCTTTTCCTTCGCTTTCTTCTGGGTCTCTCACAGGAGTCCAATCTCTTACAGGTCTTAATAACACAGACAGGAAGTAGCTCCCAGTGCACAAAGGAAACAGTTCAGTACATTAAGATGAAGATCAGTAAAAATCTTCCTACAGAGAAATCCATCAATCTGTTCCACTGTCTGAATGAACTGGGTGATAATTCTCTAGTGGAGGAAATCCAACACTACCTGAAATCTGGAAAACAAAGTCAACTCTCTTCTTCACAGTGGTCTGCTCTGGTGTTTGTTTTACTGACATCAGCAGAGAAGCCGGATGAATTTGACCTGAGTAAATACATCAGTACAGATAAGATAACAGAAGCTGTTCTATTAAAGATGATGCCTGTGATTGAAGCATCCAGAAAAGCAATGTAAGTAAATATAACTCTTCTACTCTTACAGTGTTAGAAATAGAATGATTGCAAACCAGTTAATGCAAATTTATGATTTCAAAGAAATTGGTCGGCTTTTACCTTACTTTGCATATTAATTTTTAAAAATGTCGGCGGAGTTTCATATTCATTATTACATGTCAAAATGTAATTTCAGATATCTTCCTTAATTTTGACTGGTGAAATTTATTTTTTGTTATTTATAATTCAGTTATGACTAAATATGACATTATGGATATGTTGGCTTGGAATTATGTCAAAACTAAATTACAGATATATTACACTAGTGGAAAACTGAATTGTTGAATGAATAAATGAACATTGTGACTAGTGAGAAATGAATTACAGTCAAAATTAGAACTAAAAAGAAATAAAGAGAGCGCATGTGCTGTGTCACAAGTTCACTGCGACACATTCAGTTTTCTGCTTTGTACATTTGTTTCAGTGAGTTAAGTGCTGAAAAGCTATACAGGCTACATGATTTCAAATCCCCCTTGTGTCACCTGCAACAGAGCTCACCGATATTTTAGGTTGGCACATAAATAATTTTATATTTAATCTCTGTGCACTCAAGCGTTGGTCTATTCCCTTTGCTGCCACCTGAGGGAGCCGACCTATTCAGCCAGTGACCTCTGGGTGTCCCAGGCAGCCCAGGGGCAATCAGACCTCATGGGGATCACCTGGCAGAGTCTCTATTTAAGCAGAGTTTGAGCCAGGGCTCCCTGTCATACCCTTAGATTTTTGTGCTCTCTTGCACCAGGTAAGAGGTCAGGGCAAGCTAGTAAATGTCATGTAAGGTCTGGAGGCCTGAGAATAATTGTGTCAGGGAGAGGTTAGGTGCTTGGTGTGACTCCTTTTGGGGGACTTCTCCACATCAGGGAAGCCGCCACGCTATCTCGTCCGGCCTATGGGCTATTTCCTCTTTGCCTCTCAATCGGTTCTCTTCCAGCTGGGAGGGACCGCCCTCACTTCCTGATTCTCTGCCGCACCAGCCTCCAGGCTCCTAAGTGATTCGCCCCACAAAAGGGCAAACCACTCCTACTCATTCATTCACTCTCTCTCTTCACCAGTGAGGGAGGGGGATGCTTAGCTGTTTGTGTAGCATGCTCTGCCTGCATGCGTTGGGGGCGAAGCTCCGTCGCGCTTTGGCACGGCTTATACTGTTCCCAAATACTGTACATGAGCGAGACTCGAGGGGAATAAATAATACAAGAGGTGTAAAAATGAGTGATTAGTAAAGTACTGAAACACAAAAGAGTGCAAAAAGAAAAATCAAAGCGAAGAAAGATATAAAAAAAACCCACAAAAGATACCAGTCACCGGACATGATAACCGTGAACCGGAAGTAGTTACAAGTGGCCACATCAGCGCATGACAGTATGTTCAGTTTATTTCCCCCATTTCCTTCATACAAATATTAGTTGCTTTAAAAATGCGTAAAAGCTTTTGTGTTTGTCCTTTTATCCATTATCTTTGCCTTATTTCAGTTCTTAGGAAGAATGTTTGGTGGTGCTCTAGGTTAAGACTGTGGCTTGCCACCGTGACAAGCCGGGTTTAAATCCTGCCTGGGATTGTTTTCAGTTAAAAATGATTATTTCCACACATGAACCCCATTATATTATTTGTGCACATAAGCATCCTTCATACTCTCACTGTTGGCCTATCCACGCTAGTCCCTTCTCCGGATTAGCTTGCCGCATCTGAGTTTACCACAGTGGCAGACCGTAAAAGAATCAAAATACTTTGTTCTTCCAACCGAAATCCAATGTATCACTGTCAAGTTTTGTAGATTTTGACTGGAATTTCTTTTTACACATCGGCTACCTAGTGATTGTACTTTTATAATTTTTTAAAAATGAAAAGGGTACAATGAAAGCTTTAAGCACCCGTTTGATAATATGCATGTAATTTGTTACTTCAGTGTGTGTTATTTTATTCCCATTAGCATCAGGTGTGCATCACTTGGAATGAGAAGTTGGTCAGCTTTGGTCTCGGTGCTTAGCTCAGAAACCTACAGACTGAAAGAACTGCATCTGACAGTAAAAAAACTGAATCTATATGGGAATAAACTTGGAGACTCGGACATGAACTATCTTTCCAATGGACTTAAGAATCCTCACTGTAAAGTGGAGGGGTAAGACCATTTTTCTAAAAGTCACTGTAACAGTAATTTTCAGACACATTTATACTTGGTAGCATTCAAGAATGTTTAAAAAATGTTTGCATTAAAAAAAAAGATAAGTCTTTCAGCTAATTGGTTAATTATTGCAGTTATGTATGTCCTTTTAAGTGACTGCTGGCTATTGAGTTTCTTTTCAAACTTAAAAAAGGACAGAAATTTAACATTACAATTACATAATCTTCTCTGCAAGTTAACCAGGATAAAAAATCTCTCTCTCTACAGGTTGTGTAATTGTGGTATCTCAGATGAAGGCTGTGCTTCTCTGGCTTTATCTCTGACATCAAACCCCTCACACCTGAGAGAACTGAATTTGTCTAATAATAATATAGGAGACTCAGGAGTGAAGTGTCTCTCTGCTGTACTGAAGAATCCTGATTGTAAACTGGAGATACTGAGGTAAGATCATCTCTCTGGGAGTCACATAAGCTCTTCAATAAGACACATTCTCTAACAGTCAGACTGAGGAAATTGTTTTAGGTTCATTATCAATGTCCACCATTTTTGGTAACGCCTTGAGCAGTTATTTTGAGTCATATAAGACCAAACACCTATCTATTTGAATAGGAAGACATCTATTTCTCTGAAACTAAAATAGTAATTACCAAAAAACTGTGTATGTTTCCTTTGCTCTTGGATTAATATAACACAGAAAAATAAAATTTCATATGTTTGTCTTCGCATGCGCATAACAGGAGCCTGTAACGCTAGTGTGAAAAACACACTCACAGAAACTGAGGTGGACACAATCACAGGGTATTACTAGCACAAATCCAACAATGTCAGACAAGCTCGTAGTCGGTAATCAGGCAGAGTTTAGATATTTCAGAGGTTTCATCTCCTCAGTATTTCCAAGAAAGATTGGGTATTTTCTCTGGAGGGATGTACGAAAATACTTTGTAGTTTTTTTTTTTTACTGTAGTGAAAGGTTCAGAGGTTTGGTGGATAAATAATATTTTTTTTTCTGTCTTCCTGCAGGTTGTGTGATTGTGGTGTCTCAGATGAAGGCTGTACTGATCTGACTTCAGCTCTGAGATCAAACCCCTTACACCTGAAAGAACTGGATCTGACAGGAAATGAAATAGGTGACTTAGGACAGAATCAGCTCTCTGCTCTTAAGGATGATGAATATTTAACCAAACAATTCTGGGGTAGGTCCAATAAATATCAGTTTCAAAATAAAACCAGCTATAGAAATGTTTAATTTATTCTGTTTAATCTAAACCTTTTTATGAATTGGGCTAATTGTTTAACATTTCAAACATCATGATGAGATGTTGACTTAAAAGATAAGATAATCTAAGACTTTATTGGTCCCACAGTAGGGAAACTCACAGCAGCATAGGAATGGTTAGACACTCAGTAGTAGAAAAGTTAACAATTAAGTATTAACACTTAAACATTATAAATAATAAAAAGAGATATAATTAATTCTAAAAAATGTTTACAATTGTACATAAAAACATGATATGGCATGTCAAGAATGTTACATATTACATTCTGTATGTGTATAGTGTATGTATATTTGCTCTATTGAGAGCAGTGTTGGTTCAGTCTAACAGCAACAGGAAGGGAGGACCTGCGATAGACTGTGTGAAGTGTGTGAAAGAACGCTGTTACTGAAGGAAATGTCCAGAGACAAAGACAGATTATTATACCTGTGGCCATCTGAAAGTGTTTAGTGTCTCTTTTTTGCCCTAAATCCAGTTTGTAATTATTAATTCAGATGTTTTCTTTATATTCAGGCTGTGATGAATGCCGGTGTATGTGTAATAAAGAGGCGTTGAAAAAAAGTAGAAACCTATGACTCATTTTATTACAACACATAAAATGGAACCAGAGACGTGGGACATGTGTGCACAGTGAATCAGACTGCAAATGACCTCTGATCCCTGGACAATGTTACCTGTACTGCAATGCTATAAAAAGCCTGTATAAAAAAGATTGTTTGGAACAGCATGTGGATAAGTACATTAACTCAATCTGAACAAAGTCAGTGGACAAGTGACAACTGACAAGAACAGTTTACAAGATCAGCATCTGAGGAGTCACTACAAATCACATCATCACTTTGTTTTTTGGTTGGTATTTATTAGTATTATTTTATATATTTTGATTAAAGAAATAAAATACATACAATAAATACATTGTTGTCAATACTTTTTTATCTATAATTATAATTTTTGTAAGAGATCTTTAACAATAAGACTTTTTTGGGTAAGTCCTGTTTGGGTGAGTTGGTGCCCATAATAGCCTCAGATTTTCGATTTTGGCGAAAAAGAATGGAACGTAATGCTGTTCTGCTGTTGTGGATAGAGGGCATCTGAATGGAAAAACCCAAACTGAAAGAACAAACAAAACCAATACCAAAAAACAAAATCAGGAAAACACAGAAAACACCAGAGTCAACCTCAGAGTCACTGAACTGCTTTGAATGTGGGTGTGATTTCTGCCAGAGTTGCTTTTGTGTTTACACAGAAAATTTTAGCCAGACGCTGCCTGTCATGATTATCCACTGTGGGTGGTAATGCCTTATATGACATATTCCTTAAATGACACAAATAGAATGTCCCATTCATTATGTCTCCTTCAGTTAGCATGCTAGCCAGTGTTCGCCTCTCATCATCATCAATTTACATACTGCTATCCTATGACTTTCAGCATTTGAGTACATTATGTATCAGATAATAGTTGAACCACTAATAAATGGTAGGAATATGATGTTCTGCCATCTTGTACTCCTTGTTCTTGTACTCTTGTAGCCTGGCTGTTGTCTACCATACTGTACTTTATCCCAAATCCTACTTATTTGATTAGACAGTTCTTCTTAGTAGGGGTGGCTCACACCATAGTGTTCCCCTAAAAAGAAAAAAAATGTCTTACAATAAATTGTTCTTTCAGTGCTCTATGTGGACTGTGATTACACCCATTTTGTAAACTTTTTGTTATTCAGGAAAAAGTTGTACAAATGTGAGCTATGTCAAATTGAAGGACCCGAGTCAGACCAGGCTACTAAGGCTAGGTTTCCTATAAACATATATGAATAGGTAATGCACAATTTACATGTTATTGTAAGTGTTTTAATAAGTGAGTGTATACATTGAAGTGCCAAAAAACTGGTACTGATGAGCCTATGCAAAATACGTAGGCTGGTGGTGGCTCCATAATGGGTATGGGGTACATGGCACCCTAGTACCTCAAGAAATGTCTCTGACAGATGAAGCCATGTGTTTCAGCTTTCTGATGAGTTACACCTATTCATGTCCTGCATTCATTCAGATGGGTCTGGCCTTTTCCAAAAGGAAAATGCACTGAAATCTATAATGGTAAATTACGGTTAGAGGAAAACCATAAACCATAAACCATGGGTTTTGCCATTCGCACCTCAATGTTATTAAACACATCTGGGATGCCATGCAACACTTTGTGGTGCAGACTTGTGGACTGTTCTGCAGAAAGTATGGTGTATATTGCCTACAGACATTGCCTATGTCAATAAGCTCATGGAGTCCATGACCTGTGGGAGACCTCTTAAATATTAGACTGCCGTACCAGTTTTTCTGCTACTTTACTGTGAATACTGAGTTGCCAGTTTATTATGTACACCTTCCTTCTACGGTCTCTGGCCATTTTATCACATATTATTTGAGTGGGGTTTAGCTCCACCATAATCAACTCACCTTATAATATGCAGCCCATTTCTTGATGTGTAGCCATCATCAAGCCCTCCATTAGAAATATAACATTTTAAAAAGGTGATAAATGTTCTGCCATATTGTATTTTTTTATGTCTTAGTTTTTCTCCATATGTGAAATAGAAATGATTTTCTGAAAATGTCTCCTCTATAGACGAACATGTATTTTGACCAGCAGTGTTCAAACTTATGCATACAACTATGATTCTAAACTCATCCTGAAATTAATGCATTAGTCCACACAGGGCAAACACAACTAAGGTGCCCTTGAGAAAAGCACCTAACTCCCCTAACTGCTCCCCAGACCCTGTTGTTTAGGGCTGCTCTGCTCTGTGTACAGTGCTGTGTACACTGTTCACTGGTGTATGTGTGTGTGTATGTGTGTGTGTGTGTGTGTGTGTGTGTTTCACTGCACAGATGGGTTAAATGTGGAAGTCACAACCGATGACTTTATTTCTTGCTAAAGTTTTCTTACTAAAGTAAACTATTTGCCTACAGTTTTTGCACACAGTAGGCAAATCGTTCACCTTAGTAGGAAAACTTTAGCAAGAAATAAAGTCTACAGTAAAACAAACCATCAGTGAGCACAAGTTGTCTTTTCCAAGGCAGCAGACCCAGGATTTAAGATGATGTTGAATATCTAAGTCCTGATCTCAATTTGCTAAATATGTACAAATTGTATAAAGAGAAGAATCCCTCGTCTCCAGCTAAATTCTGGCTGTAAATTGACAAAAGCTTATTACATCCTGCACTGCACCATGCTTCCTCCAATCCTCTATCACTGCTCGACTATTCCCACTGTCTTGTAGAGTACAAGAAAGATATGCGTGGTATATCCAGATAAGTGGTGGAATAAACCTCTCTTAGATGCCCAAACAGCTAAGTCAAAGGATGTCACCTAGCTCTAATTTATTTAAAAAATAAACTTGGCCTTTCCTTTTCTTAACTGTTAAAGTTCTTTAGACAGATGGCAGTATTAGTCTGTGACTTAGTGAACCTGTATCTGGAAGTAATTATTGATGGAGATATCAAAGCACTTTTGTAAGTCGCTGTGGATAAGAACGTCTGCCGAATGCCATAATGAACTGACACACACACACACACACACACACACACACACACACACAGTCAATGCCAGGAGTATCTCAGGGTTTACTGTCAATGTCAGGACTTTCAAATACACTGTCCATGATTAATGTAGCTAATTAATGCTATGCGTAACCCTAATTTTTTTTTTATTTATTTATTTTTTTTTTTGGAATAAAACATGTCTTGTTGAATAAACATGTCTAAATGTATAAATATACGTTATGGCAATTCATCATGAATGTGGGCCCCAAATTTCTTTTCTTTCATCCTTGAGCTGAAAAACTTTGGGATTCCTAAAGTTTACAGTGTAGATTTGAGACTCCGCTACCAAAAGAGTCGATTCAGAGAGTCGATTCATTCCTGAACGACACATAATGAATCCTCCTCCTGAAGTGAAAGTATTTGTCTCTTAGTCTCGACTCCATTTTGTGAAGCATGTGGAAAAATACCTTAAAGGCACAATCTGTGATATTAATGTCACACTGATGGACTATTAACTAATGGTGAGTGAATTCTTTTTTATAAATGACTTTATATAAGAAAAATGCGGATATATTGTAAATAATAAAAAAAACCGCTGTAAATGTGTGTCGCGTGACGTACAGGTACACCTGACCTGTGGACAGGTGTTTTGGTGTGTGTTAGTGATAGTAAAATGAAGCTCTGACGCGTTCCTGTAAATAGAATCGGTTAAAGGTTCATTACGCGGAGCTTTTTAACCTGCTGCACAGTGGCGACATCAAGTGGTCACTAGAGCATACTGCGGCTCACTGAGCTCTAGGTGCTGTTACATGGGAACTTCTTCCATGTTATAAAGTCAATATTAGAAATACATCTCTTGGTCTATATATATAGACTTTAGAAATATCAAATGAAACCAGGCACCAGTTCTTGAACTTTTGACTTTGAATAGGATTATCTAAGTTTTGTAACATTAGTGATTATATTCAAAAATCTTAATTTGTGTTTGTACCAATGTTTGTACCAATCCCAATGTGTACCAAACACAATCCCAATTTTAATGTCTATTTTCTTGCTAAATAAAGGACATGGCAGCCAACTGGATTTAGCTTGAAAAAAAAAAAAAAAAACATGATGGTGTTAGTCTGGAACCTTGGTCTTATGGCACAACTTGCACTTTATTTTGTTTTCTGTAACTATTTTAACGTTGTAAAGTTGAACTTTGTTCTTTAAGCTTGATCATTCGTACTGACACTTATCACTTAATAATACAAACACAGGTTTTCTTTTGAACATAAAGTTGAACAGCACATTTTTCTGGTGTTTTCTATGTGTGTAATCAATTCCAGCAGAAGAGATCATACTTTTTGTGACTAGGTTGTGTGTTTATGCCAGTGTTCTAAGATGGAGACTCCTGATCTGAACGCAGATAAAGTTTGCGCACACTCAAAAAAACGGTAATCGACTCTCATTATATTTCAGTCATTGAATAATCAAACCAGTATTATTTATGAGTAATAATTTTAAGAAAGTGTTTTACTATTAATAAAAATCTAACAGTCACCATGTGAAAAATGTTAGATTCTGTTCATTGTAAGTAAAAAAATTAGTCTGGAAAATGTAGGTGGATTGCCTAACATAAAGTGCTCCTATGTGTGATGGACTGGTGTCACATGCAGGCTGTAGTATTGTCCTAAGATTTATTAAGAATTGTTTAGACAACATTAACTGTTTATTCAGAGTGATGTAGTCAGTCACATCTCTAACAGACATACAAGAAATAACCTAGAAGTAAGAGGGGTGGATTTTGTCTCCAGTTTTACGTTGTATTTAGAACATGTAGCATTGTTCAGCATCTGCACCAAAATAAGGCTAAAGGTTTAACTGTAGTATATAAGAGTCACCATCTACAGTTTATGTTCACAGTGTTCTACAGAAGGCAGCAGAAAGAATAGAAAAAAAAACATCATCACAGATGCAGGGTAAAATTAAAACCAACATGATATATCAGTAACACACTGGTATTATAAACATCTCTGCTGTTATTAACTACATAGGGATTAGATTACATAGAACAAACAGTAGAATAAGCTAAACACATCCTTAAAAAACTAATAACAAAATTGTTAAAGTCTAAAAATTTGAACCCCATGTCTCACCATATTTTCAAACTTTTCAATATGACAGGCACCACCCAGAATCTGCTGCTGTAAATTAATTCCAGAAAATGTTTCAGTTAAATCTGATGAAGAAGTTTCAGTGTTTGAATGGAGTGATAACAAACCTGCAAAACCAAACACTCCTCAAAGAGATCTACACAGAGCTCTACATCACAGAGGGAGACAGTGGAGAAGTCAATAATGAACATGAGGTGAGACAGATCGA
>JAOVVF010000011.1:17432154-17443641 GCA_028565595.1 Duopalatinus emarginatus
AATTAACATTATATTTATGGTAATGTTAATCTGTCCAATTACTTTTGAGCCCCTGAAATGAGGAGGATTTGTAGAAAGATGGCTGCAGTTCCTAAATGTTTTATAGGATATTTTTCAACCATCTGAATGAAACCCGCAGGTCTACACTTCAATTTCATCTCAGTTGTTTATTTCAAATCCAATGGTGATAACAGTCAGAGTCCAAATCATGAAGAGTGCATCACTGTCCAAATATTTATGGACCTAACTGTACATATGGCAAATGTGATTTTGATTTCTGTATGATTTATTTAAAACTGGTGTGTGTGTGCGTGCACCTGTGCTTGTGTGTGTGTGTGTGTGTGTGTGTGTGTGTGTTGTCTAAACTCTAGCTGGATCAGAACAATGATGACGTGTGCTTCGAGTGCAGACATGATGGAGATCTGGTGTGTTGTGAGAAATGTCCACGTGTCTTTCATCATCACTGCCACAACCCTGTGTTAAGTGATGACATAATCGGGTGAGACAGAGAGACTGATAGTGTAGATGTCATCTCAGTGTCGACTATTTTTATCTGTTAATTAATTAATCAATCTCTCTCTCTCTCTGTGTGTATAGTGAACACTGGACCTGTTCCTTCTGCATGGACCCATCCTGAATGTTTATAAATAAATTATATATATATATTTGTTTTTCCTATTTTTCTGTATAAAACATTTTGTTAATGATACAAATTATGAATTGAAATAATGAACTGGGTTTTTTTTTATTATTATTTTTTTTTAGATTTTGTAGTGACTTGGAGATGTACAGTCACTTACACTGACTTTGTTTTACCTTAGTTATGTGAAATAGATGTAAAATCTGACACTGTACTTTTACACTGGTTCTGTTTTTCATTGTTATTATTTTGTATTTTTTAAGGTGGTATTATGGAAGATGTGTCTTATTGTGTGATCCTGTTATGTGAATATTAAGCAGGAAAAAGATGTATTTTTATTTTATTAGTACACAATAAACAGGAGAAGAAACACTCGTCATCAGTAATAAATCCATACCTATGATGTGTCAGACAGTTTTACTATGTCCTGATGGACATCTGAGTCATGTGAAAGGTATTTTTAAACCTGCTGGTGGCTGAACACCCACATCCACACTTACACCCACACTCACATTCACACTCGCACTCACATTCACACTCACACCTACACTCGCACTCACATCCACATTCACACCTACACTCGCACTCACATCCACACTTACACTCACATCCACATTCACACTCACACCTACACCCGCACTCACATCCACATTCACGCTCACATCCACATTCACACTCACACCTACACTCGCACTCGCATCCACACTTACACCCACACTCACATCCACACTCACACCTACACTCGCACTCACATCCACATTCACACTCACACCTACACTCGCACTCGCATCCACACTTACACCCACACTCACATCCACACTCACACCTACACTCGCACTCACATCCACACTTACACCCACACTCACATCCACACTCGCACTCACATCTACACTCGCACTCACATCCACACTTACTTACATCCACACCAACACGCATCCACACTCGCACTCATATCTACACTCACATCCACACTTGCATCCACACCCACACTCACATCTACAATCACACTCACACTTACACTTGCATCCACACTCGCATCCACACCCACACCGACACTCGCACTCATATCTACACCCACACTCGCATCCATACTCACACTTACATCCACAGTCACACCCACACTCGCACTCATATCCACACTTACACCCACGTCCATGCTCACACTCACACACAGTAGCTCTGAGACAGAGCCAACCTCAGGACCATGTCAGGACCGTTTGCTGCTGCAGTAGAGCCTCTTTGTGGAATCTTCAATCTGCTAACACACACGTATTTGAGAACAGTGAAGCCATGGCATGTATTTATATAATAAATTTTACAGTGTGTTTTACGAGGGTGAGTCAATAATTATCCGCACTTTGGCAGCAGAATTTCTTTTAATCCACTTCCTGTAAAGACCAATACATTATTATTCAATATAATCTCCTGCTTTTCAGTCCACTTTGTCTCGTCTGTCCTCAAGCTTTAACATTCCCTCATTATAAATGTTTTATTCTGATCTGAGAGCCACTGATGCACCTCTTCTGTCTTCACCTCTTCATCAGACGTGAGTCCTCGTCCTCTTACGACTTCTTTCAGGTGAACAAACAGGTGACAGGAGAACGTGAGGAGCTGATGGAGTGAGATCAGGACTGTCGTGAGGACACTGTAACATCTCGGGGACAGCGGTGTGTCTTCAGCTCCTCAGTGACCTCGCTGTAATGAGAACTGGTGATTGTTCAACCGTTTTCCTGATAATGTTTCAGTACGTTGACTGTAACTGATGTTTCTGGATCATTTTTGTCTCACTCTCATACATACAGACCTGTCCCTCAGTTTTAAATGGAGATTCCCACTGGTGATTTCTGCTCGACACATGACGTTTAATGTAATTTATTAAAACATTTGATTTAATTCCGTATCAGTTCGCTTTAATGTGTTCGTGTTAATAAAATAATTGGCAGGTGTCACATCAGGGCTTCTCACGGATGTAAAAGACCGGTCCATTTACAAAGCTGTCTGACATTTTCAAATTTTGTGACAATGATAAAAAAGGCACACCTTGTACACGTTATACAAACAATGTCAATGATAATATGAGTGTTTTTATAAAAACTGGTCCTATGGTTAAAAAGATGCAAAACAGGAAAAAAGAAACATCGAATGCTAATGAATATTATTGTACACATTTAAATCATCACCCAAATTATAAATAGTTTGTTAAAGTATTCTAATTATTATTATTATTTTTATTATTATTATTAGCGATTTAAGGTGTATCTGAGATTTGGGCAGAAATGAAAAACACAGACTGCTTCTCAGTGCTGAACAGTAACTAATGACTCCTATTGAAGATTCCCACAAACAGGAATCTAATGCTATGAAAAATAAGACAGTAATGTTGAACTTAATGTTCATATTTTCACTCTCACCTGCAGGAGGACCTGTCCTCCAGTCTCACATTCAAACTGGCAGTCAAACCTGAGATTAGTTTAAAACTAGCATCTGTGATCCTAATACTCAACTGTCCATCCCTTTCTTGGGTGTAGTATTGTGTGTGTGTGTGTGTGTGTGTGTGTGTGTGTGTGTGTGTGTGTGAGACAGAGAGAGAGCTACAGGTAAGTGCTGGGGTCAGTCAGGTGCAGGTACTCGGGGAAGCCGTCACTGCCGTGTCTCTGGCTCCTGCGTTGCCGTGTGGACAGAGTCTTTCTGATCTCGTTTCCTCGTTTAGCGAGCGTGGAGACGATTAGATCGGCCAGGTCCTGCTGCAGGCGCTGGAAGTTCTCTCTGAGAAACAGAACGCATGTTTTCTGTGTCAGTGTGTAAATTCCCCTCTAAGGATAAACGGATTTCCACGTATTGTTTTTTTTCCCCACTGCCAGATCCAGTTAACTGGAGGCCCCATGTTCAGATTGCATGCTGTATGTTCGGTCACATGTCTGGGAATTCTCATCTTTATCGATGATCATACACTATGTTATGTTTAAAACTGCTGTGTGTTTCAGGTATGTACAGAAATTCCCGGTGAAGCCCCTTGTGAGCAGACGGTCATATGAGACACAGACTAGCTGGTTTTACTGGTCGAGTTTGCTGATCTGTACCACAAGTTACCACTAGTTACAGCATGACAATAATAACAGTGTTTATTGTCACATGAATTAGTAAGAATATAATCAGTACACAACTCAGACTGAATTCAGACTGAAATCCTGCTTCAACAACATGGCTTCTTTTTTTAAACCACAAGATGTCACTGTTTTCAACATGTTTAGGCTTCAAAGCAATTCCTCAAAACCTGTCACATAACATCATCATCTGCCAATTTCACAAAGAAGCCATGCTGATTGGAGCTTTCTCTTTATGGTAACCACAACTGTGTGGCAGGCATTTTAAGGGCTAGGTGTGTGATTGTGGTGAAGGATCACAACCTAACATCTAAATTCTCCCCAGGCACATGTGCTCAGTAGTGTTCAGTAGTCAAATTCCTCTGTGTACAAGCACAGTGGTCAATGAATGGTTCACTTAACGCTCGTCACTGTGATCATTTCAGTTGTTTCTCGAGCTGATCGACAGAAAGTCGAGGTGGAACTCCAGGTCAGGTTTGGTCCTGTTTGTGCTGCTTCTCATAAAAACACCTGGTATGTGCAGTACAGTGATGCTGAAAGTTTGTGAATCCTTTTGAATTTTCGATATTTCTGCATAAATATAACCACAGAATTTTCACACAAGTATTAAAAGTAGATGAAAAGAACCCAGTTAAACAAATGAAACAAAAATATTATACTTGGTCATTTATTTATTGACAAAAATGATCCAATGTTACATATTAGTCAGTGGCAAAAGTATGTGAAACTTTGCTTTCAGTATCTGAATATATTTTCGGAGATTCAGTTCATGGACAGATGTCCTGACCTTTTCCTTTAGAATTCTCTGATATAATTCAGAATTCATTGTTCCATTAACGATGACAAGCCGTCCTGAATCAGATGCAGCAAAACAGGCCCAAGCCATGATACCACCACCACCATGTTTCACAGATGGGATCAGGTTCTTATGCTGGAATGTAGTGTTTCTCCAAATGCTTTTCATTTAAACCTAAAAGTTCTATTTTTGTCTCATCCTTCCACAAAACATTCTTCCAACAGCCTTCTGGCTTGTCCATGTGTCAGACAAGCAGCAATGTGTCTTTTTGGAGACCAGTGGCTTTCTGACTCATGAACATTAACATTAGCCAATGTGAGAGACCTTCAGTTGCTTAGAAGTTACCCTGAGGGCCTTAGTGACCATGTGACTATGACACACCTTGCTCTTGGAGTGATCTTTGTTGGTCGTCCACTCCTGGGAATGGTAACAATGGACTTGAATTTCCTCCATTTCTACACAATCTGGACTGGTGGAGTCCAAACCTTTTCCAGCCTGAAGAGCATCAGCAACTATTTTTCTGTGGTCCTCAGAAATCTCCTTTGTTTGTGTCATAATTCACTTCCACAATCGTGTTGTGTAGATCAGACTGTGATAGATCTCTGTTCTTTAAATAAAACAGGGTGTGTCCACTCACCTGATTGTCCTCCACTGACTTAAAACATCTCACTCTAATTTCACCTTCAAATAAACCGCTAATCCAAGAGGTTCACATACTTTTGCCACTCACAAATATGTAATATTGGATCCTTTTTCTCAATAAATAAATGACCAAGTATAATATTTTTGTCTCATTTGTTTAGCTACTTTCAGGACTTTCATCGTGAAAATCTGATGACGTTTTAGATCATATTTATACAGAAATGTAGAAAATTCTAACAAACTTTCAAGCACCACTGCATGTTTCAACACACATACAATGTTGAAACTGCACAATATGGACAACAACATGATGTGAATTAAATACATTTTAGACACTGTGGTGATGAAGCTTGATGAATATCCTGAAATCATGTTATTAACGTTGTACTGAGATGTTTCAGCATTTGACCTCATCATTGATATCAGAGAGATTTTCTTACGCTGTCGGTGGAGTGGGCAGGTTGTACACTTGTCCTGTTACACCTTTCAGCCAGTATGTCATCTCCTTGCCTTTACCCTTAAAAGAAACACATCTCCTTATGAAGTTTGCACACAACAAATGCTTCCATGTGAGTCAGAGTAGTAGATGTACGTGTATGTAGTGTATCACTCTCACCTTGAGGAAGGTCTCTCCTCTTGCCTCATATTCAAAGTGACAGTCTGTCCTTTGTAGGATGTTTATAGTGGACTGGCTCACGTGGATCCTCAGAGCTGTGTGGAAAATAAATAGAGCAAGTAACACAATTACATGAAATGACGTTTATTAAAAACATTGTGTACTGGATATTCGTACCATGTGACTCAGTTTTACTGATGAGGATTTGATTGGCATTTGAGGTGCACAATGCATTCAGAAAGCCTTCAGGTCCTTTCACTTCTTTTTCATTTTGTTATGTTGAGCTTGTGTTAAAATGTGGAGACAAAGATCTGGAGAAGGTAAAAAAATGTCTGATGTACTGAAAGTTCTTAAGAGCACAGTGGCCTCCAAAACTGTTAAATAGAAGACGTCTGGAACAAGCAGGACTCTTCCTAGATCTGACCACCCTGCCAAACTTAATCAGGTGGACAAGGTCCTTGGTGAGAAAGGTGACCAAGAACCAAATGGTCAATCTGAATGAGCTCCAAATATCCTGCATGCAGACGGGAGAAACTTCCAGAAGTTTACCATCACTTACCATCACTGCAGCACTCCACCAGTCAGGGCTTTACAGCCAGACCGAAGCCTTTCCTCAGGGAAAGACACATTAAAGGACTCTCAGACTGTGAGAAACAGGATTCTCTGGTCTGATGAAACCAAGTTTAAACTTTATGACCTCAATTCTAAGAGACATGTCTGGAGGAAACCAGACACAGCTTATCACCTGCCCAGTACCATCCCTACAGGGAAGCATGGTGGTGGCAGCATCCTGCTGCAGAGGTGTTGTTCAGTACCTGGGACAGGGAGACAGGTCACTGTTGAGGAAAAGCTGAATGGAGCTGTTAGTTAGACAATGACCCCAAGCACACAGCCGAGACAACACAGCAGTGGCTGAGGGACAACTCATGTGAATGCCATCGAGTGGCCCAGCCTGAGCCCTGACTTGAACCTGACTGTCCACCAAGAGAATGATGGGAAAAACTTGGGCCCCAACATAACAAAATGTGAAAGAAGTTAAAGGGTCTGACGACATTCTGAAAGCATCATATGTGACTGTGTGTGTCTTACGTAGTCCTGTTGACTCCATCCGTGAAGCCGTGTTCACAGAGTCTCCGAATAAGCAGTACCGTGGCATTTTATTTCCGACGACACCTGCTGCACAGGGCCCTGAACACATCACGACACAAAGTAGGGCTCAGCTCCAACTGTGGCACATCTAACATTACCCTACCCTCCATACTTGACTATTAAGTACCTGGATTTTCATACCTGAGTGGAGGCCTATACGGATCCACAGCGGTATTCCTGGTAGGTGCCGGAGCTGAAATGTGCCCATGAACTCCAAAATATCCAGAGCCATGAGGCAGATGTCCACCGCATGCCTGTTCCCATTCCGCCGGGGCAAACCAGATGCCACCATGTACGCATCACCTATAGTTTCCACCTTGAGAAAGACACATCGAAAAAGTATATAAAACTCTGCTTTGATTTCTTCTACACCCATCAGCCGTAACATTGCAACCACAAAATGAAGAACATTATTATCTTGCTGCAGTGACACCTTTCGAAAGGGTGTACGTGAATGAAATTCTTGTCCTGGAAGCAGAAGGAATGTGATGTCTAGATGACCGAGTCAGATCATCTCCAGAACAGCAGGTCTTGTGAGGTGCTTCTAATATGCAGTCGTTAGTACTTATTAAAGTGGTCTAAGGAAAGGCAACTGTTGACCCTGCAACAACAGAATGGCTGTCTAGTGGTAGAACACCTTTAGAGGACTTGTAGAGTGAAGTGATGTGTAATTGCCCCCGCGCAGAACCCCAGGAGCAGCTGGGGTAGGTGCCTTGCCCAAGAGCCCTTCAGTTAAGTTTTGGTTGCAGGGTTTGAACCCGGGACCTTCTGGTCCACAGGTGAGTTCCTTATCCACAAATCTACAGTTTTAATGTTACGCCTGGATGTCACTGTGTCATCAAAAACAGGGGATCTGTGTGTATCTTGTTTTATGTGTGTGTGTGTGTGTGTGTGTGTGTGTGTGTGTGTGTGTGTGTGTGTGTGTGTGTACCTTATAGACGTCATGGCTGTCTAGGATGCTGTCGAAGTTTTTGTACATATCGTTGAGCATGTCCACCACTTCCATAGGCGTGCTGTAGTGGCAGAGTGTGGTGAAGCCCACAATATCGCTGAAGTAAATGGTGACCTCATCAAACAACTCCGGCTCCACGCGACCGGTCTCCTTCAGGGAGCGAACCACCGGCCTGTCAGTGTGTGTGTGTGGGTAACAATCAGAAAACACAAACTAGCCACAAACATCACAAAGCCATGTGCTAATCTCATCATCAGCCTAAAGTAAAATCAGCCTGATTCAACTCTTAAATGTAGTTTGTATGATGGCCCACTGGAGCCTTTACCTGTGAGGTAGACTAATAAACCCTGTACTGTACTGTATAGTATAAAGATTCCTAAGCACACTTACATTCCTCAGTACACACTGTGTGTGTGTGTGTGTGTGTGTGTGTGTGTATATGTGTATGTGTGTATGTGTGTGTATGTGTGTGTGTGTGTGAGAGTGTGAGTGTGTATTTATACCCAGGCAGCAGCATAAAGTTGAGCTGGTCAGCTCGGTCTCTCTCTGCCTTATACAGTGCGGTTCTCTCCTCCACCAGATGCTCCAGGTTGCGTGAGTACATCTGCAGCCGTCGGATCAGTTTGTCCATGTAGCTAGCGTTGGCCTGGTGATTGAGGTTACTGTTAAAAAAAACAGACAATACACAGAACACTGAATAGCCGAACTCCTGTCTCTGTATCAGAGTATTGCACATCTGGACTGAAACCAACCTGAAAATCTTCCCCAAAGAGTTCTCTATCTTTTTAAAGTCCGGCCTCTTTTCCGGATCCTCGTCCCAACAGCTCTTAATCAGCACATACAGCTGGACAAAAAAAAGAAATCGACACAGATGGGTGTAACTGGTCAGAAAGGAGGAACACGTAGCATTGCCTGTCTGAGACATTTGTAGATGTCCCAGGGGTCCATCATCATGGAGCCACCAGCAGCAGGTTAAGTTTAGAAGGTGACAGGTTTGTCAGACTTTTTGTCAGAGTTTTCAGGGTGTTGGTCACATCTTACCTCCACTTCACTCTCTCCAGCAGTCTCAAAGTTCAGGTCTGGTCTGAAGATGTTGGGTCCACCTAGACACTGAACTCGACAGAGCTTCTCTAGAGAGGAAAGAAGAACATCGCTTTAACAGCACTGTCTATTCTGACAGCTTCATACTACATGTGTCTGATGTTCACTGAATCTGAAAAGCAGTGACGGGTCATTTAAAATGGCGACCCTCGCTTTCTGCCATTAGAATCAGGCTGGTGACTTCCGTAGCTGGAAGTCCAGTGATTAGAACTGGCTGTGATCTCAGGGAGAGACGTGTTTCATACAGTCGTCTGTACAGAAGTGGGTGAGTTTGCTTTCCCCTGCCCCCCGACACTGCATGAGCAGCAGCTCAAAAAGAAATAGTGGCCGGCTATCAATTTATTTATTAAGTTTTGGAGGAAGCATGTGATAACCTCTGCCCTCTGTAATTGGTGTATATGATATGAGGAAGAGGAAGCGTGTGATAGACTCCGCCCTCTGTGATTGGTGTATATGATATGAGGAAGAGGAAGCATGTGATAGACTTCGCCCTCTGTGATTGGTGTATATGATATGAGGAAGAGGAAGCATGTGATAGACTCCGCCCTCTGTGATTGGTGTATATGATATGAGGATGAGGAAGCATGTGATAGACTCCGCCCTCTGGGATTAGTGGATATGATATGATGGGAAAGAGTCGGACTGAAGCAAAACGTGAAGATCTACTAAACCCCATGTGAGTGATTAGGTTTTACTTTAGGATGAGTGAGGTAGCACTTCAAAGCCCTGGTTTACTGCCGCGCCTCACTTTTTAATTTTGTACCTCCTACATCTCATGTTATGTAAGTGACCAATAGCAAGATGGTATGTTCAGGAAACATGCACATAAAGAAATAACAAACTTCAGAGGCAGTAACATGTAAACGTCTCTTTGAACCTGATATCCAAAACTTCTCCACTATCAGTTCATGGTGCAGACTGACCCTCAGACTCAACTTTCTGTGTATGAGTACAGGGTTTGTCAGACAGGACGGATTTGCCCCTGTTATCAGCCCATGAGGAGGTTCAGTAAAATCTAGTTACCCGTCACATCGCTGCAGCTCTCGGTGTAGAAAGGACATTTTCTCAGAATGATCTCATGAGCGATTATAGCAAAACTGTAGACGTCCCCTTTCTGAGAGATGCCCAGCACACGCATGTGTTCAGGAGCCGTCCACAGGTCTGTCACACAAACACAGACAGAGAGGCGGAGCACACAGACACAGAGGAGGAGAAAAAATAAATAAATTAAAAACTGATAGATTAAACAGTGTGTGTGTGTGTGTGTGTGTGTGTGTGTATTCATCCAGTTTTATATAAAATTACAGATTGGATGGTTGTAGATCTAAAAGTCTGATAAACACTGAGCATGTTTTTATATATTCATTAGTTTTATTTTTGTTTGATGTTGATGATGTTGTCTATTGATAAAAGTTCCGTTAGTGAATTTTCCCACTGATTAACGATAATATTTTCCCTTTTCTTTATTTCCAGTTTGATAAAATAGTTTTTTTACATCACTTGAGATTCAAATATTTTGGAAATGAAACTGAATAAATGACAGATTAAATTTTTCAGAATTAAAAGTCTGAAGACGGTCTACAGAACAAACCTTTCCCTGGTGTCAGGATAGTATTGCATCCAAAGTCTGTGATTTTCACCACCATGCGGTTGTCCACCACACAGTTGGTGGACTTGAGTCTCCCGTGTTTCTCTATATTACTGGAGTGCAGGTAGGACATACCCTGATTAACAGAGGACAGAGGACACAAGTTCAGGATGATTCATTCTGGTGTAATTTTCTGCTGCTTTAACTCACATGACGTATATATAAACTTAGACATATATAGACCCACTAATCATCCATAACATTAAAACCACTGACAGGTGAAGTGAACAGCATCAGGTCTCAGATTTCAGGATCTGAGTGACTTTGACAGGGGCCACATTGTGACATCTAGACGTCTGAGTCACAGTCTTCCCAAAACAACAGATGTTGGGTCTTCCTGGCATACAGAGGTTAGTACCTGTCAGAAGTGGTCCATGGAAGGACAAGCAGTGAACCAGAGTCAGGGTCATGAGTGAGCAGGCTCAGGGCTGGACAGTGTATGAAGACGTTCTGATAAAAACCAGACTGAAGGTAACAAAGCGTCTGAGAGGGACTTCCTGCAGTACTTAGGAAACGGAGGTCAGTGCTATACGTACCTTCGCGATGTCGTACATGACAGAGATTTTAAACTCCAGATCCATGAAGCTCTCCTCTGGGTATGAGATCTTATCGTTAAGGACGTCCTGAGATTAAAACAGAAACTGTGGTTCAGTGAACGACAGACTGATCTCCACTGAAGGGGAAACAAAACACTTCTACACACTGTTACAGAATTCTTAGAAAAGAAGTTATTTTGTTCTCTGAGGCCCTGAAGCACCCGACTGTGTGTGTGTGTGTGTGTGTGTTTGTGTGTGTGTGTGTGTGTGTGTGTGTGTGTGTGTGTGTGTGTTTGTGTGTGT
>JAOVVF010000011.1:17592064-17604117 GCA_028565595.1 Duopalatinus emarginatus
GTTCCCTTATGAGTCTGGTTCCTCTCAAGGTTTCTTCCTTTTGTCATCTCAGGGAGTTTTTCCTTCTCACTGTCACCTCCGGCTTCTCATCAGGGAGAAAATGTATATAAATTCTATAAATGTGTATTTGACCCTTTTCATTATTTCTGTAAATGTGCTTTGGGACAGTGTCCATTGTTAAAAGCTCTATATAAATAAACTGAAGTGTTAGAGTGTGTTTGCTCCTCCACAGAGTAATACAGAGAGTTAAAGAGCATGTTGACTGATCAGCCTCATGTCTTCAGTAGTCTGGTGGAGGAGGACTGTATTTACTAAAGTCTGTTTTTAATGGCCCACATCACACACAGGAGACAGCTGGACATGTTTCTCCAGTTTCTCACAAGGCAGCGGTCGGACAGGGAAATCAGGAGAGATTTCAAAGCGCCGCTCACATCTTTCTCCTCTCCGCTCGTGTAGAAATAAACACGGAGAAACCGGCCGCTGGCTGCGGTGTGTAGTAAAGACACATCTTTATGAATGACCGCATTGATCTGTGGGACCACACCCCCGAGCGCGAGCTCGTCCGGACCGTCCCCCCTGCACGCGCGCTTTTTTATTGGCTCAGCTGCAGGAGGTGGGCGGGGCGTGTCGGGAAGGCGCAACTGTCATATATAAAGGTGATTCGAGTAAAAAACCGTTAAAAACCGTTAAAGGAGTTTTAAAGATGACGGACAGGAGCTTCAGTCTGCACTGAGTGGATTGATCTACATTTATTTATATATTTATATATATCATGTAATATTTATAAAGACATCATTAACCTGGATGTTATACTGAGAGCTTGACTTTCTCCACAACACCTTCAAGATCAAAACAACCCAGCAGAAACTTCTCCTCTGGCTTGATTCTGGTGCTGAAGATGAGGAGTGTGTTGTGTTCCCTTCTCCTCATGATGGTGGCCCTCAGGTCGGTGAGTAACCATCCAGAAACCTGGTCCTCATTTCATCACACTGCTTACTGTCTGTGGGAAGAGTATTACAGTGGAAAGGGTTGAGCCTCAGGAACATCATCTTCTGATCTTCACCACCTTTAAGGTGATCACAGGAGGTCTGGTTGAGTGTTGATCTGCTGATGGAACCTTGAAGGACATGCCATCATTTATACACTGAAAAAAGCTATATTTAGTTTCCCAAAGTAAAAACACTGTCAGAGCTGTAAACCAATGCTTCCAGTTCTTATACATCCAGCTCCTCAAGATCTAATCATGTTCCTCTGCCAAAAGGTACAGAATATGTACCCTAGAGGGCATCATTTTAATATCAGCCTTTAAAAGCCGCAGTATCTCACTATTAAAGCCTTGAAATGTAATAACTGTGTGTGGATGGCTTCAGCTGTTTTACATTTCACACCACAAACAATCTTGATGTAGACGTTTATAGTGAGACACGATTTGATCATCTGTCAAAGAAGCCATCGGTTCTTTGATTTCTTCATGCAGGTTCTCAAACTTTTCATAATCAGGGACCCTTTTTTCTATTAGTACAGGTTTATTAAGTGTAATCCAAACATGTGGCTCATGAACTGAATAACAATAAGAAGAATAAGAAGAAGAAGAAGAAGAAGAAGAATTCCAATGTTTCATGCAGCCAGAGATAACCATTTCTTTCTTCTTGAAGAACCTTAATATATGTTTTCCCCGTTTTCCAAATAATATCATAATAAACTGAAAGCTTTTTTCAGTTTTTTGTGTATACTATGTGGAAGATTACCTGTGATGTAAAATGATTATTCAGTTCATCAAAAGTTTCTTCAGTGAAACAAAAATGAATTTTTCATGGCGTAAATCCAAAGAACCTTTCCTGGCACCTTTATAACACCAATCTAATACTTGGTAGGTCTCCCACTGGGCATGGATTCCTCAAACCTGTGGAAACATTCTGTATGTAATGAACATTATACATCCTACAGAATGGTCGGTGTAGGATTTCTGTTTTCCACAGAGTGTTGCATGCTATCCCAGATGTGTTTGATAACATTGGCATCTTGTGACTGGTGTGAATGGCTAAACCCCAAACTCAGATAAGTGTTCCTCTAACCATACTTCACCACCTCTAGACGTGTGTGGTGGTGCATTGTCCTGTTGGAAGGACATTCAGAATGAATGCAGGACATGAAAGGGTGTAACTCGTCAGAAAGGAGGCAAACATAGTGTTCATCTGCCAGAGATGTTCGGAGATGTACCAGGGTCCCATGGAATGCCAGCTAAACAATCCCCACACCATAGACTCGTCTGTACCAATTTTTCTGGCCAATGGTTCAGAGCCTCGGACTGACATTCAGTTTCTAATCAGTACAGATGATGCTGGAGTTAAAGATAGTTATTCTGAGATTTAAGTCTAACACACACACACACACACACACAGTGCGGTGGGACACTTTGATGTTAAAACATAATCTATAATTACACTGGTCTGTAGATTTAAGCTCGATCCTGATTAAAGATCTCCTTTTAAGTTGGCTAATGTCAGAACGATATATTTCCAAATATTACACAGACCCACAGACCGGACTTTTATTTCGGTGCCATTTGCATTATAAAACCGAGCTCCATGTCAGGTGTGACGTCTCTGCGTGCCTGGTAGAAATTTCATTTCAGGTATTGCGGCTTTAATGGGTGCTCGGAATAGCTGTGGCTCGGAAACAGTCGGGCCTTTAGACCCCTCCTGGCACTGATTTTCAGCACTGCTGCCAGAGTCATTTAGAAAAAGGGAAAAGGTCGAATAAATAGGAATTATCTCCGGCCCACATCTGAAACAGGTTTTGCTTTGAAAAGGGAGGGGAACTTTTGAGGAGCTCGGAGGTGTCTGTGTGTGTAAGTGTGTTCATTTGGAGCGAGGGGGTTTTACACGGACACGGGACTCTCTGATTGGACTAAATGATCCTTACTGAGGGAGTAAAGTATCACAGAGTTGGCTCACTGACACGCCGGAGAGAAGGAACAGCTACGCAATTATCCCGAGCTGTCAGGTGGAAATCAGGACGTCTCTCTGAAGAGGACGAATGGAAATGTAATCAATCAGCTAAACGAGCAGCTCTCAGCAGGGGTCCAGAGACTGACTCACTGTGGATTAAACAACAAGAGTAGAATAAAACAGGATCTCTAAACTTCATTTCACAGTGCACCTTCTTATGTATCCAGAGTTTGATCGACCTCTGTGCCGAGGGCCGTACACCAGGAAGCTGTGTACATGAATAATGAGGTGATTTAGGTGTGTTCGAACAGAGTAAACACTAAACTCCACAGTGTGAGGAAGGCAGTGTTTAATGGTTAAGCGATTAAGAACCGCTGATGTAAACGACAGACACCCCGTCTGACGTTAAACCCACGGCTCAGCGCACGTCAGACAAGATACCTTCAGTTCTACAGCCCGGATCTGGCACACCTTTCACTGAACCTAAAGCAAATCTCCACCATGAATACCTAAAAATCACTCCCTCTATTCACACCAACAAACACTCAACTCAGTCTCAACACAAAGACTATGCATCAGTTTATTTCCTCTTTCTTTCTTCATCTAAACTTTATAATATCCATCTTCCCTAAACCACAGAGAAGTTAAACAATATTAGCCATAACATTACCATTGTCTTCCATAAAAGCTCTAACCAGTTGAGGCATGGACTCCACAAGACTCTGTTCTGTGGTATCTGCTACCAAACCACTAGCAGCAGATCCTCCTGTGGATCTTCTGTGGGATCAGACCAGACAGTCCAGCCTTCACCCCCACACACATCACTGAGCTTTTGGCTTGTGTCACTGGTTCTCCTTCCTCAGACCACATTTATTAGGTATTAACCACTGTATACTGCACCCATCCCACAAGACCTGCTGTGTTGGAAATACTCTGATCCAGGCATCAAGACATCACTGTTTGGCCCTTGTCAAAGTCAGTAGAGTGTCAGAGTTGGGGGGTTAGGTGCCTTGCTTTAGGCAAGTCTTGCTAATTGGACCTTCTGGTTCCAAGGCTGGTTCCTTAACCACCAGTCTTACCCCTCCCCCTCCCCAAACAATATTGCTTGAATATTTCTAAACAGATTTGTGTTAAAGTGGATCGCTTCTTGCTGTATGAACATATAATGATAGTGAACCTGGAAAATGACATGGGATGTGATTTCATTAGGCAGTTGAGTTTAGGAGGCAGTTGAGTTCAGGAGGCAGTTGAGTTTAGGAGGCAGTTTAGTTCAGGAGGCAGTTGAGTTTAGGAGGCAGTTTAGTTCAGGAGGCAGTTGAGTTTAGGAGGCAGTTGAGTTCAGGAGGCAGTTGAGTTTAGGAGGCAGTTGAGTTCAGGAGACAGTTGAGTTCAGGAGGCAGTTGAGTTCAGGAAGCAGTTGAGTTCAGGAGGCAGTTGAGTTCAGGAGACAGTTTAGTTTAGGAGGCAGTTGAGTTCAGGAGGCAGTTGAGTTCAGGAGGCAGTTGAGTTCAGGAGGCAGTTGAATTTAGGAGGCAGTTGAGTTCAGGAGGCAGTTGAATTTAGGAGGCAGTTGAGTTTAGGAGGCAGTTGAGTTCAGGAGGCAGTTGAGTTCAGGAGGCAGTTGAGTTCAGAAAACAGGTAGACATGATACTCAGACTGTGATGAATCACACTGTCACCATTAAATCAATCTCTTTGTATTGATTCCTTTATTTTACTTCCATTATTTAGCAATTCGAGTGTTATTTAATGTTCATGTAACACATGGGTTTTCCTAAATCACAACTCTAGTTAACATGCTTTGTTTATCATGTAGCTGATTTTGTTTGTTTTTTTGATGCCAAAAGATCAGACAACAATGTGAGACATTTCTACAGTTATATGTGGTCTATTCTTCTCTTGCCCGAGTGTCTGATCTGTCGTTCATCATCTCTTCTCAGCAGGCCGTGGATGCAGGATGCCCGAGGGTGTGCCAGTGCCCCCCTGAGCGCCCCGTGTGTCCTCCGGGGGTGAGTTTGGTAGCTGACGGCTGTGGCTGTTGTAAGGTTTGTGCTGCTCAGCTAAACCAGGACTGCCACGAGGGTCGGCCATGTGACCACCACAAGGGGCTCGAGTGTAATTACGGCAACGACGTGGGCAGCACACGCGGAATCTGTAGAGGTGAGTGGCGCCTTCTACACACATGACTATTCAGAGGAACTGAAATGAAAATACTATAAAATCAAATAAACTAAATTAAATAAACTATTAGCTACATTCCTTATACCCGTATTCATGTCCTGTATTCATTCTGACGGGTTTGTCCTCTTCTAACAGGACAATGTACCACCACACATGTCTAGAGACACCAGATTATGGTTAGAGGAACACTCATCTGAGTTTGGGGATTAGTCAGTCACACATAAATCACCAGATCTCAGCATTATTGAACACGTCTGGGACGTCATGTGACACACTGTGGAATACAGAAATCCTCCACCTCAGGATACAACAAAACTGTGGAGCGTTCTGGAGGAAGTCTGGGGTTCAGTACCTCCAGAGCATTTCTGCCAACTCCATTTGGTGGAGTCCATGCCCTGTAGGGGACCTACCAAATATTAGACTTGCGTGCCACTTTTTCTGGCACGTCAGTGTACATTAAAGAAGGCTGAAGCAGTGTTTTCCCTCACTGAGCTCCATCAGGACTTCAGGCTGAACTGTATTTCCGAGTGAATTGCCTCATACATTCCCGAGTATTTATACACCGCTATATAAAGGAACTATTTGGGTTTGGGTTGAGGGCTTGTCGAAGCATGAGGCAGGGGATGATGGACAGAGCCAGCGCTCGATTCAAACCAAACATCTTCTGTAAACAGGTCAAAAATTCCACCCGGGGCTAAGAATAAAGCTGCTGTAAAAATCAAATAAAACCTGTATTCATGTTCTTTCTCTGGGTTTTTGTGGCTGCAGTCTTTCTCATTCCAGGATAATTGCTTCTTTCCATCACTGATATGGCCAAAAATAAAAAAACACAATCCCCCCCCCCAAATACAGTCAATCAGCCGACATGTTTGCTTTGCTTCTTTAGCTTTGCTCTGGAGCTGCAAAGCAATTGTAGCTAATAATAATGAATGTTTCTAGCCTCCAGTTTAGCATGGTGCAAAATGAATAATGTCTACGTCATCACACACTCCTCACACAGCCTTCTAGATCTGCTCAGTGTCTCAGACACACTAGAATGACCATCATTATATATGAGACATGTTCATGCTAAACCAGAGGCTATAATCTTTCATAGCTTGTTAGCAACATTAGCCAGATCAGCCATAACTTGCCACCAAAATAGCTCTGACTTATCAAGATGTGGACTCCACAAGACCTCTGAGGTGTTATCTGGATCCAGGACCTTCATCAGTAAGACACATCAGTAAGTTTTGGTCTCCCATGACCCTGTCGCTGGTTCACTGGTCGTCCTTCCCTAGACCACTTTTGGTAGGTATTAACCACGATATGTTGGGACACACCTCACCTGACCTGCTGATTTGTAGATACGTTGACCACAGTTTGGTCCTTGTCAAAGTCGCTTAGATCAATTTCCCTGCTTCCAACAGGAACTTCAACTTCGAGAACAGACTGTTTACTTGCTCCCACCACTGGGAAGGTGCCGATGTTATGGAAAAGCAACGTTATGGCTGATTGCTGTAGCTCGAGTGCAAGAGACAGAATGATCTGCATTGTTTCATCTAAATGATCACTTTAATAGCGGCTTTATAAAAATCGAACCACTCATTTGTTTCTTTGTGTTTTCTCTTACAGCCAAACTGGAAGGCCGCTCGTGTGAGTATAACGGCCGCATGTACCAGAACGGAGAGGATTTCCGTGCCGGCTGTAAGCACCAGTGCACGTGTATCGACGGTGCCGTGGGCTGTGTGCCCCTCTGCCCCACTGAACTGCTCCTGGCGTCTCCTGCCTGCCCCTCACCCAGACTGATTAAAGTGGCGGGACAGTGCTGCCCCACCGTGGACTGCCACCGCGGCTCCTCAACCCTGCCCCCTGTCTACAGAGACCCACAGCTGCCCCCTTTCATCCACCCTCACCTGGCACCCTACCCTAAATCCTACCCTAAACCCTCCCCCAAGCACTACCCAAAGAATTACCCACCCAGGACAGAGGACACGCTGAGTAATGAGCTGATGGACCTGGGGGGAAAGTGGGAGAAGTCCCGCACTCACAAACGCATGACAGGTGAGACCCCGTGTGTGTGTGTGTGTGTGTGTGTGTGTGTGTGTGTGTGTGTGTAACGTGTAGTGTGTGTGAGCTGACCCTAAAGGAAGCTGGAAAAATATGTAGATGTATATTAATACATATATAAGTTAATTAAAATTATAATAAAAATGTTAGTCTTAGCATAACAAGTTTAAACAAATGTATTTTTCATACATTAATATTCATTTTATTTTTGAAGTCGACTAAGTTTATATATATATATATTTTATTCATTTAAAAAAAATCTATATTTATTATTTTGAAAAATATTACTAGACTCTCATAAACTCAGTTTAACTGTGTTCGACTGCTGCATGATTATTTTCCAATGGAGCCTAGGGAACCAAACACACACACACACACACACACACACACACACACACACACACATGCCTGAAGTACACAGATTTTTGCTCCACTGCGTAATCACCTTCTCTGTGCATCAGTGTTGGTGGTTTGGTGAATGGTGCTTGTGTAGTGACCAACCCCCCCCCCCCCCTCTCTCTCCTTCTCTCTCCCTCTCTCTCTCTCCTTCTCTCTCCCTCTCTCTCCCTTTCTATCCCTCTCTCTTTCCCTTTCTCTCTCTCTCTCTTCCTGTCTCTCTGTCACCCTCTCTCTCTCGCTCTCTCTCTCTCTCCCTCTAACCTCTTGCCCTCCGTTCCATCCCGTTCTCCTCCTCTCTTCAGCCTGGAAGAAACTGGGAAGCCCTTTTAAGTGCGTGCTCCAGACTACGAAGTGGTCTCCGTGCTCTCGGAGCTGCGGTATGGGAGTCTCCTCCCGCGTCTCCAATCAGAACGCTCAGTGCAAGCTGGTGAAGGAGACGCGCCTGTGCACCATCAGACCCTGCAGCTCTATGGCCGTGCCCGTAAAGGTACTGCCTTCCTCCTGTCATCTCTCACACCTTCCCATCTTCCCTTCAGGACACTAAAACCCCATCTGACCCATGACTTCTTATTACTCCTACACTAGCTTCAACAAATCAGATGTCTAGATCGTCACTATCCAGAATACACTGAAGTGCCAGAAAAACTGTCTGCCTACTAACTAACTAACACTTGGTAGGTCCCCCATGGGGTACTGAGGAAATATTCAGCATGTACGGAACCCCAGACTTCCTCCAGAGCGCTCCACAGTTCTGTCGTATTCTAAGGTGGAGGATTTCTGTGTTCCACAGCATGTCACATGACGTCCAAGTGAGATCTGGTGCGTGTTCCTCTAACCATAATCTGGTGTCTCTATGGCGACGTGTGTGCTGGTCCATTGTCCTGTTAGAGGACAAACCCCTCAGAATGAATACAGGACATGTACAGGTGAAACTCATCACACATAGTGTTCACCTGTCAGAGACGTCTGGAGGTGTCCCAGGGGTCACATGTGGAACGGTAGATAAACAAACCCAACACCGTTACTGAGCCACCACCAGCCTGTGTATTTTGCATGGACTCGTCTGTTCCAGTTTTTCTGGCAGCCTCATAGCCAAAACCAGCTTATAAATCACTCAGCGTGCTCATATGCAGGATTTGAAGACTTATTTAGGAAGACTTAACATCATGACCTAGTTTAGCATCTATTCTGCTCAAAATGCTAACATGGCTAACAGCGTTTTGGGTACATTTGAACCCCACAGTGACAGTCACATTCACTTCCTCATAACTCCAGAAATCCTAAGGGAAACTCCGTAGGATTTCGTTTCGTGAGGAAGCTAACTCCGCTAATTCTGGAGCACCTGTTGTTATTGTTAGTGGTATGAGGCGAATGTGACACAGTGGCGCCTCTGAACTGCTGCTGGCTAATGCCAAGGGTTTCTCTTGTTTATAGCGTCCTTCACTCTCCTTCTCTCAAACACCTGTTATACACACACACACACACACACACACACACACACACACACACACACTCCCTGTTACTGTTATTTCATCTTATCAAAAGGTTATCAGTATGTTACAGCAGATCCTAAACACAACGCACGACACATTTATAAATATTACTCTCTTCAGACTGTTTTTTTAAAGCTAATGTACTGTTTATCTGCTACCAGTGAGTCATTTCTACATAACTAACTTCTATTAGTTAGAAAACTGACTCTAATTCCCTTTAAACCAATTAGCTAAAACAGCTCTAGCTTTCCATCCGCTAGCTGACCTAATTAGCAGTGTATATTAAAAATACCCACATGGCTACAGCTGATTAGGGTCAGGTGTTTTTCTTACATCGATTATAAAAACATTTCAGTTTGATGAGATAAAACCTTGGCTGTAGATCTGAGATAGTCTTAAAGATTATCTTCACTGTGTCTGTTTAGCACCTACAGCCAGATGTCTAAGACAAATCACAGTAACTGTCCTGACATGAGAACACACACACACAAAAAACCTCGTCACAACCACCCACTACCCCTAACTACCACCATTTTAAATCTCAGAATGTCCGCTATAAATTCTTAATTAAACCAGTCCAGCTATTTATCTATCTATCCATCCATCCATCCATTTATCTATCCATCCATCCATCCATTTATCTATCCATCCATCCATTTATCTATCCATCCATCCATCCATTTATCTATCCATCCATCCATTTATCCATCCATCCATCCATCCATTTATCCATCCATCCATCCATTTATCCATCCATCCATCCATTTATTTATCCATCCATCCATCTATTTACCTATCCATCCATCTAACCACCCATCCATCTAACCACCCATCCATCCATCCATCCATCCATCCATCCATCCATCCATCCATCCACCCATCCATCCATCTATTTATCTATCCATCCATCTATCTATCCATCCATTTATTTATACATATATCCATCCATCCATCCATCCATCTATCTATTTATCTATCCATCATCCATCCATCCATTTATCCATCCATCCATCCATCCATGATGTAAGATTTTGTCCACTTCACTCAGCTCTGGCTAAGTCTAACTGAACTCTAATATAAACGATCTGCTGTTAGCTCTAGTCCCTGTTTGTCTCATTGAGTCTTCATTATCGTTGTCCATGAATGCTGATGTCCAACGTCTCTGTCTCTTCTTTACAGAAAGGGAGGAAATGTTCTCGCACACAGAAGTCTCCCGAGCCCTTACGTCTCCACTACGCAGGCTGCCGCAGCTCACGCCTCTACCAGCCCAACTACTGCGGCGTGTGTCGGGACGGCCGTTGCTGCTCCCCGCGCCGCAGCCGCACCTCATCCGTGCTCTTCTCCTGCCCCGACGGCGAGCGCTTCGAGAAGGCCGTCATGTTCATCCAGTCCTGCAAATGCAGCGACCAGTGCGATCACCTGAACGAAGCCTCGCTCCCGCCCCAGCGCTGGCTCTACGGAGACACCCACAAGTTCATCGACTAGCAGCCCGGCTTCCGTCCAACTCCGCCCCTTCCTTTCCCCCCGGCCAATCCCTCATAGAGTAGACGTCCATCTCAAGAACAGGCACCAATCCTGACGGGCTGGAATCAGAAAGGCGTGAAGAGCTCGGACAAGCGGATGAGGACTATTTAGTGTAGTGAACTTGTAGTGTACACTTGTAGCTTATTCCATCACAGATTCTGTGAGAATCACTAAAGGAACCTGGAGGACAAGTAAAGGATACGATTTTATCTGACCTGGGTGAAATGTAGAGGAGAGTGAGAGTCCGCCATTTAGGGTTGGACCTGAAAGAAGTGTGTCCTTTTAACGCAGGAGAAACTTCCCAGCGGAACATGCGTCCCTTAAGATTGTTTTGTATTCGCCCCAGACAAAATAAGAGACATGGGATCATGGGACACACCCATAAACATTATCAACAGCCTTTTAATATGCAGCTATTCTATATACTGATATGATGGTATTTATTGTGTGTAAGACGACTGAGAGGCTTCTTGCTGGTTGGTGTAAAGGATCCCACATGTCACATGACAAACGAGACCGTGATGGATTCCTGGACTTCAAACAGACTTGTTTGCCTAGTATAGAAGAATGTGGCCTTAATCCACATGAACTTGACTTTGACCCTCGTTCCTGGCATCTTTATTTGACTTTGATGATCCAGGAAAAGAAAGAGAACCGTTCTCCGAGCATCCTGGCGTCCACACACCAAGTCGCAGCAGCCTTCTGGTTTGACTGTTTGAAAAAAAAAAAACCCTTTTTACAAACGCCAGCGTATGAAGTAAACATGTAATTTAAGAGTCACGGGCAGGGACCACTCCCGAGTCACTCTGTAATCTAGAGAACGATCCCTGAAGCCCAGGCGAACGCCGCTCCTGCTCTCACGTGTCTTTATGACACTGCGGTCTCCATTTCTGCCTCCTGGCTCTGATACCTAGAGCGCCGGAGGTGACATCATCCTCGTTAGCAAGATGGGAAAAACCATCAAAAGAGCTGGAAGCAATCGACTCACATGCACAGCAGTCCTGTTCCGGCTCGCACACGACGCCGGGTGTCAACTGTAGTTATGTACGCTGAAGTGCCAGAACAAACTGGTACAGACAGGCCTGTGCAAAATACACAAGCTGGTGGTGGCTCCATAATGGTATGGGGTTCTGTTGAGCTGGCATTCCATGGGACCACTGGTACATCTGCAAACGTCCGGGACGCCAACGTGCTGCGGAACACTGAAATCCTACACCTCGGAGTTGTCGAGCGTTCTGCAGTTCACGTCTCAGGTTTGTTGACTACGATAAAATTTCCACAAGCTTCTGAAGTCCATGCCCTTGACTGGTCCACCACCAGTGTGTCACATGACGTCCCAGACATGATCAATAACACTGAGATCTGGTGATTTAGGTGTGTATGACTAATCCCCAAACTCAGATGAGTGTTCCTCTAACCATAATCTGGTGTCTCTAGACGTGTGTGGTGGTCCATTG
>JAOVVF010000011.1:17605595-17623400 GCA_028565595.1 Duopalatinus emarginatus
GGACATGAACAGGTGGAACTCATCACACATAGTGTTCACCTGTCAGAGACGTCTGGAGGTGTCCCAGGGGTCCCGTGACGGAAGGCCAGCTAAAGAAACCCCACACCATTATGGAGCCTCCACCAGGATGTGGATTTTACACAGACTTGTACCAGTTTTTTCTGTCAATTTTATATTTCAGTCATAATGTGTTTTGGTTGTAGTAAACCTTGTGTTGCTTTTTCTCTGTAGTTTTGTTGTGTTGTTGTTGTTTATTGTTGTATTTGTGAGAAAACAGTGTGTTTATTTCACCAGTCTGTAAAGTGTCTGTAACGTCCACCACCAACACCAACTGGTGTGTTAGGGTCAGTCCATACACCTTTAATTTATAAATCAGCAATCGTCCAGAAAACACACACACACACACACACACACACTCACATAGGGAGCTGTTAACATGTGGCTAGTCTGAATATGGTGTTCGCGCTATTTGGTGTCATGCTAGCTCTTGTTCAGATGGGATGAAACAAAGCTGTTGTTGGTTATCTGCATGACTGCACACCTTCATTTAGACCAAACAGAAACTCGTTTCTATCTCATCAGGAAATAAAAATCGGTTTTCACTTCCACACACTTATACCCCCCCCCCCCCACACTTCCCCCGTCACTATTCTCTGGTCGACTCGAGTGAAAAATGTGGAGGTGACACGGGGATCTGAGCAGGAATCCAGGGCCTGGAGCTGTCTGAGGACAAACACACACCTGCTACACATAATCACAGTGTGGACGAGTGTGTGTGTGTGTGTGTGTGTGTCTGCATTCAATCCGTTTTAATCAGATCTGCGTCTCTGATTTACTGAAGCATTTTAATCCAGTGAGATTTATCAAACTATTTTCTTATTAAACAGTTACTGGCTTAGCGAGAGCAAAATGCCACTCACACACACACACACACACACACAGAGGTAAGAATACACAGGGGTATTATTAGAGGTGTAGAGGACCAGACCTTCGCTCTCATCTGTTTTTTTTAATGGTTATGATTAATGTAATCTCCTTATTAAAGGAGACACGCTATGCTAATGTCCTCAGGCTAATCCGGTTCTCTGGGGTCTTAATATCATATAGATCAAATCCTACAGGTGTCTTCACATCCTGTCTAAGACAGACAGACAGACAGACAGTCGTTCTCTTATCAGTTTGTCTGGAATCACTGGACACAAGGATGCCAATAAACCACAGGGTACACACACACACACACACACACACACACACCTGGGGGAACGGACCACATCCTATCCTCCTGCCGTGTGTGTTTTTATGGAGGCAGGAGGAAACCGGAGCACCAGGCAAATAACACACACTACAACTCCCTCAGTCGTGGAGCAGAGCGGATTCCTGAAGGCAGCACACACACACCACCGTGTGGCACCACCATGCCGTCTCCTGTCCAAAACACCGCTTTGCTTTACATGTAAACGAGTCCCTGACGTTATCATCAGTAATGAACCTGATCCACACAGATGTCCGGTCCTCAGAGACAGGAGACTGATGTAGTGATGAGTGTCGGCCTGGTCACCGGACTTCACTGACTTAATGCTACAGCAACTGTGACTTACTACAAACAAACAAACAAACAACCAGGCTTCCCTCTAGCTGTGGGTGGGGTTATTTAGATTGGGGGCGGAGTTATACAGCTTGTTGAATGCGATGTTTTCTTGACCTAAAACTCACACAGGACTGAGCGGATTGTTTTATTTTAACATTCTGTGTGTTTGTAGCTCAGCAGATTCACACAGACAGACAGATGAAGTAAAACGGTGTTTGTTGTAATATTGTCCAGTTGAGGAGTTTAAACTGGAGTCATGTGACTGTGGTGTGTTTGTAATGTTGTAGATGTTTTCATAACTTCGCTGATGTTCTTGTTTTTTTCTCTTTATAAAGCAACAATTTAACATTTTATGTTTTCCTACTTAAATAAAAGTTCATTTTTATCCATTTCTAACTACACTGAATAGTGTATAAAATGGCCCTGGTTCAGCCCCACAACCGACTCGACTGAAGGGTCTTCGAGCGAGGCACCCAACCCCCAACTGCTCCCCAGGTGCTGAGGATAGGGGTGGCCCACCGCTCAGGGCATGTGTGCTTACTACCCCCTAGTGTGTGTGCACGCATGCATTTTACTGCCCCCTAGTGTGTGTGTGTGTGCGTTTCACTGCACCGAGTGTATGTGTGTGTGCATGCACGTTTCACTGCCCCCTAGTGTTTGTGTTTCACCACACACAGATCAGTCTAATGCAGAGGTGCAGTTCACTTTCACTTTCTCACTTACAATATAGCAGCTATAAACACCAGCGGTGTTACCACTAAAGCACACTGTACAAAACCCTTCATCCTGAAGATATCAGTGACCGTGATACGCGTCTATAAAACACTGGTCAGTAAAACTTCACTCCATCACAACTATTTAATGTTTTCATTTCTGTTTTAATCCAGAAGAAACTCGGTACACGCGGTGTTACTATAAAACTGATAACACTCAGTTATAACCAGCCGGTACTGAATAAACTGCTTTTGTAGAGTTATGACTCCACCACTCTGATTAAGTCAAATAAACACCGGCGCTCATTAACGCATCAAATGACAAGCTGGAGCTTCAACATATTCCTCCAATTATTATTTATTTTCACCCACAGCTAAATTTACAGCCAAAAAAAAAAAAAATCATCATCTCAGAAGTCACTGGGTTTTCAGATTTTTACCATAAAACTAGTCACTGATCTTCATTAATTCAGTAAAAACTCCACCGTGATGAATTCTGCTCTCAAACAGCAACAACACCATAAACAGCAACTGTATAAAAAGTTTTAATTCCTTTAAAACAAAAACACATGACTTGGGACAAAAAGCAGACATCTTTTCCTCCCCCTCCCCTCCCCCACAAGAGAAACAGTAAAAAGTTAAAAACGGCGTCATGGTGCAGAATTTAAAAATGGGCAGCGCGCGCCAGAGGCGTGTCTGCGACGAACACATGATCACGTCTGCGAGCTGGTGGTCCTCAGGCGCGATGGGATGCGACGCCTCATCTGGACTGCTCGACTGCACAGAGGGGGGGAAAAAAGACGGGGGGGTTTAAGATGAAATCGGGGCCGTGAAGCCATCCAGAACGAGAGCGAGTGTGTAGAGCGAGAGCGAGAGAGAGAAGAGGAATCTTACTGTAAGTGGAGATGTCGATCTCTTCCGGCAGCTCAGCCACGTTGACCTCGAAGCGGTCCTGAACGTCGTTCAGCGTTTTGGCGTCCGTCTCGTCGGACACGAAGGTTACAGCCAGACCTTTAGTTCCGAAACGACCGGCACGGGCGACCTGGGGAAGGGACATGAGCAAACCCGTGAGAAGGAGATCCGAGATGAACAGTGCAGATTTTGCTCCATCACACTGTGACCCCGTTACAGTCCCCACCCAAAAATTTATTTTTAAAATCACTCCTTTATTTTATAAACTCTCCAAGCCAACAGTGGAGCTCTAGTCTGCCCTCTGGTGGACAAATTACACCATGACATTTAACTCTTAATCAATACCATTTTATCTGCAATCATTGTCACCACGCCCACTTGTCACATGGGACCTCCTGCACCAACTTGGCCTGAAAAGCGCGCTCGAGACCGGGCGAGGACCGAGACTCACCCTGTGCAGGTACGTGTCCGAGTCCTCCGGCATGTCGTAGTTGAAGACGATGTTGACCCTCTCGATGTCCATCCCTCTGCCGAACAGGTTGGTGGCCACCAGGATTCTCCTCTGGAAGTCCTTGAACTGCTGGTAGCGGGAAAGCCTGAGCACACGCAGTTTAAACACAGCATGAGACACGTCTTCCTGTTTATCTCGAACACGTCTGGCGGAAACGTCAGAAAGTTCGTGACCCTTCGCGAGAACAGAGTACACGTTCAGCTCTTTGCCGCAGGTACACAAGCGTCAACTGTAGCGGAGTGGAAAACACCACACGCCCCTCGACTCCGGGGTGTTTACCTGGACGCTGCTCCAACAACACCTCAGTGGAAAATAAACGTCCAACACACTGCCTGTTTACTCTGACCTTTTACTGATTGGACAGAACGCGTTGATTCACTGACCAACAGCAGATCAGAAACCTGTGGTTAATATCAGTAATGTGCTCCAAACATGGAGAGAATTTACATGAGTCAGACGGGGACAGAGGGGACGGCACCCTGATGTTGATCATTTTACTTTATTTATTTATTTATTTATAACATCATGACTGTGTGTGAAGCACAAATTAGTTGGGTTTAACAGTAACCTTTGACCCACACATTTTTCTGTCTTTGTTTCATGAGAAGCCACCTGGGTGATGCACAAATGAGCTACAGGAAAACAAGCCCCTAAACCTGTTTTGGCTGGTTTGATGCGGTCTGTGTGTGTAGTTGTGTGTGTGTATACACGCACCTCTCCTCTTGAGCCATGCCTCTGTGGATGGCGATGGCCGGGAAGTTCTGCTCCACCAGCAGCTGAGAGAGCGCCACACAGCGCTGCACTGACTTCACAAAGATCACCACCTGCAGGACAAGATGGAAATCGCATCAGTGTCAAAGGGGAGGGGGGACACCAGGTTTCAGAGGGGGGGGACGGGGTGGTTCAATACAACGCCTTTTCTTCTCACCTGGTTGAACTCGAGAACGTCGAGCAGGTCAAAGAGCTTGCGGTTCTTCTCGCTGTCCTTCAGTTTACAGTAGTACTGCTGCAGGCCGTGGAGCGTCAGCTTCGTCTCATCGTCCACGAACACCTCCATCGGCTGACGGGGAAACAAGGTTTAAACATATTTAATCTAAAGTAAAGGTCTGTAGGCTGATCTGTGATGTCATTTCCTGTATCGGTGCGGCAGCGTGTGAAAGGTTTCTGAACTCACGTCCTGCATGAACTTGCGGCAGACCGGCCGGATCTCTTTACTCAGGGTGGCGCTGAACATCATACACTGTTTCTCATGAGGGGTGAGTCTGAAGATGTCCTGTACGTCACGTCTCATATCTGAGAGACAGAGAGAGACACCGAGAGGGTTAGATTCCGACTCCCCTGCAGTCAGATCACAGTGAAGAGGAGAAGGTTCGTACCGAGCTGCTCCAGCATCTTATCGCACTCGTCCAGGACGAAGTGTTTGACGTTTTTGAGGCTGAGCGTCTTGTTGCGGATGAGGGCGAGGATGCGACCTGGCGTTCCCACCACGATGTGCGGACAGTTCTTCTTCAGCACCTCCTCGTCCTTCTTGATGGGCAGACCGCCGAAGAACACGGCCACCTTCACCGTAGGCATGTACTTGGAGAAGCGCTCGTACTCTTTGCTGATCTGGAAGGCCAGCTCGCGCGTGTGGCACATCACCAGCACCGACACCTGATTGGATGAGAGACGAGAGCTGTAGCGTACAGTCGGACTAGTCAGACGTTTGTTACGCCTGGTGAAGGAGCAGAAGACGTACCTGTCCGTCCACGGGCTCGATCTGCTGCAGCGTGGCCAAAACAAACACCGCTGTTTTACCCATACCGGATTTCGCTTGGCACAAGATGTCCATGCCCAGGATGGCCTGTGGGATACACTCGTGCTGCACTGAAACACAAACACACACACACAATGAGAATGACCGTCATTGTTGTATAATAGTCAAAAATGTCTTATTTATCATTAGTATTTGATGCGAACCTTCTGACGGATGCTCAAAACCGCAGTCCACGATGGCCCTCAGGAGCTCAGGTTTCAGCAGGAAGTCCCTGAAGCCTGAGCTGTGGATGGACACGTAGGAACCCTTCACCTCCTTCTTCCCGGCTGGAGCGACGCTCTCCGGTGCTCCCTGAGGCTCCTCGTCCTCCTCGTAGTCCAAAAGCTCGTTATCGGCATCATTCTCGGCCATACTGCATGGACAAATACATACACGTGAGAAGGTCTGATTTCAAGCTCACGGGTCACACTCTGATTACCATAAACACAAAGTATACATTACAGAGAACTCCAGAGGACAAGAGCTGAAAACTAAACAGAACCAAACATGTGTCTGCTGTGGAAATTAAAACACCAGACATCCATCACCATGACTGTTTGGGGTTTAATACACACTGGGCCTCATCATGGCAGAGAGACAGCAGATGAGACGTGTTTAAGGGTTGAGTGATAACCAGATAACCGTTCTTCTAAACCGGTTCCTGTGTTAGGATTGCTGATCGGGTCTTTGGACTTCCTATGTGGCCTGTAATCACTGTGTATTCAGTTACAATGTGTTTTATCACCATGACAGGTTTCACACATCGGTGATGGAGGGTGGGGTCTGTAAGCTGTCGAGCCAGTTACACCATGTAAACGGCAAAGCCAAAAGCAAGGAACGATGCTGAATTCTGGTGTTGCAGAGACACCAGACTCAAAACAATACAGCAGTTCAGGAACTCCTGCTCAGCCAGGGGCCGGGTTTGAGTAAAGGCTTACGATGTGCAGTGTGTGTGTGTGTATATATGTATAACCCTTTAATCGTTCTCAGAACTTTAAATGAACAATGTAACGTCTGATCAGAGTTTTTAGGAATACTGAGCAAAACTGATGCATAACAACTACCAAATAACGGTCACATTTTATCGTGAAAAAAATCATCATGATCATATTACACTTGGGTCAAATTGCACATCTCCCTCCAACAACCTCCACAAACCTGTAAGATTTTATAACTCACAGGCTCTAATGATTAATAAAAAATAATTAAAGTAAATTATATCCAAGTAAACTATAAAAATAATTTATACATTAACAATAAATTACAGGCTAATAATTAAAATAATAAATTATAAATTAGATATAAAATAATCTATAGGTCAATAACAATAAGATATAATCTATAAAGTACAATAAATAAGTTAAAACTATAAACTATATAATAATTAAACACTGATCATTATAATTCTCTACAGTATATTTCCACTACAGCTGCTGTGTTAATAAACCAACACCACCAGCCAGGCCGCCGGCTGTCTCCCTGCATCAACCCGCTGTAGTCGTGACTGCGTCCCAAATAACCGCCCGCCCACTTCCCCTCTGCACTACACACGTAATGCAGTGAGCGACCTTTACAGCCTAGCTAGTGCACTACAGCTCTATTAGCTAGGCGTTTGAGACGGAACCCGAACTTTTTCGCGTTTTGGGTGAATTTTAACCGTGTAAAAGTACTCGGTGTATTAGTGAATCAGTGTGTGTGTGAGTGTGTGTGTGTGTGTGACTGGGTGTGTGTGTGTGTGTGTGTGAGGGAGAAAGAGGAGTTTCTCTAGTCAGAAACAGTGTTAGTTAGAGACAATGAAGGCCACCATTAGTGCTAAAAGCTAACCGGCTGTTAGCCGTGGGCTAATTGTGAGTACAACAGAGAAATATTTCACTTTAACCTGCCGTGTGGTTTTGTATTGTTAGTATTTAAGACAAATAAAGACTTATTGTTAAACAATAAGATATAAAACGGAGAGGTTTGGGCCTCAACAGCCGGCTATGCTAACTGACTAGCCCGGTAATGCTAACTAGCCCGGCTAGTCACCGCGCATTTCACCAAGCTAACCGCGCGCTGGACACTTTTCACTCAAACAGAACCACAAACCTCCATCATAAACATGAGGATTCATTAACAATCATCTACACACACTGAAACCATTCAACTGAAACACCGGTCTTACCTTTACAGTGAATAAACCCGGAGCAGAAGGAGCAAAGATGTTACCAGCACACGCGCCGAGGCCTCGGGTTTAATACTACAACCCGGAAGTACCCGCCTTCTCACAGATCACGCGATTTAATTGGACGGTTTGGATTACAATCGCGCCGCGCTGCGCTGTGATTGGCTAGCGGAGTCCGTCCGTCTTCAGCGCCGAACGAAACCGCGGGATATTAGGGTTGCCAGATTGCGCGTTTCCCCCCTTTTGCCTCCCACCTTTTCCAGATCTGTTTTAACACTTTTTACTCACCGGAATGGCTCGTGCTCCAGAATGGTAAACACATCACCCTCAGCCTGGTCCAGCTGGGTGAGGACATAAACACAATAAAGTTTTTAGATTAAGTTAGAACGTGAATCAAGGTTTAATGTTATTATATATATATATAACCTTTAGAGAAACCTGGGGTTCTGACTCACCTGAGCATCAGGACAGCACAGGTGACAGGTACACAGCAGTGAATGGATCTTCAGGACCTTCTTCTGCAGACAGAACATCAGCCATCAGTCATCTCACACCAACCACCACCACAAAACTTTAACAGTAAATAACTAACAGGTTTTAATGATGTCTGTAATTCAGACAAATCCTCAGGCTTGTTGTCGTCTTCCTCCTCCTCCTTTTCCTCTTCTTCTATCCAGTCCTTATGGTCGTCACTGGAATCATCTACAATGGCCTCTGACTCTAAAAGACAGCAGTGGAGCAACACAAAATGAACACAAAATGAACACAAAATGGTCAAAAGTATAAAAAAACGACAAAATGTGGTTTTCCTTTGACCTCCTGGAACACAACCCCGGTTGGTGTATGGATGTGCTGTGTGGTACCCTGTGATGGACTGGTGTCCTTCTGCCTACAGACTCCGTATGAATACAAATTCCTCGTGACAGAACTCAGCTTTATATCTACCTTTTCTTAGTTGATTATTTCTCCTGCAGGTTTGTAATTTAGCTGTTTATTTCTCAACAAGAGAGACTAAAAAAGGCAACTGTACATTTCTACAGTTTTAAAGAAATTAAAGCTATTAAAGAAATGTTTGATTTAAAGCAACATCATTTAGAATAAATTGAGAAACATTTATTAGAGAAGTTTTACAGACTGTATAAAACCGTATCTGTTAGAATAAAATGAAATCTGTAATGAAGTTGTACCTGTGGCAGACTTGTCTGGATACGATGTGCCTTCTTTATCTCCACAGGTGACATGAAGCTCTCCTTTGTCTACTGGTGAGGTTAAGAGGAACAAAGTCATGTCATGTAAATTTTATTTCCCACAATTCCACAGTACAGCATGTGACTAGGTCCATTAACCACCGTCACCTTTTAGTGAAGTCTTGTTGACTCTTGTTTTTCTATTTTTCATCTGAGTTTTGTATTTTTATTGTTAATTACGACTCCATTGTATTTTTGTTAGACTGAACCCAGGCTGCATTTATACACGAATACAATTAGTTCTTTAATATATAACATAAATATCATGGGTTTATGAACACAGTATTTTAATGCTATATACTAAAGAACTACAGTTTCTTCATGTCAGTTCAGCAATTTGATTTATTATTTAGTTAAAATAAAAAGATGAACATACACTATGATTGTTAGGTTATATACTATGGTCACTTATACCACTATACTGAGATTAAATTAACTCTACTAACACTTCCTCTAACTCACAGTCTGGGACCTTCTTGGCCTTCTTCTGATTGGTCCCAGAGGAGCAGCCTGGTTCCTGCCCATCTTCAGGACTTTTCTTTCTCTTTGTTGCACTTTTTCCCCCCTCTTTTCTCTCTCTCTTTCTCAACATCCATATTTCCTCCTTTAATACAGGATTTATAATGAAGATAAAAGCACTAGATTATCTAAGAGGTTTTGTTGGGTGAGGAGAATTAACACAGAAAGACAAGGACATGAATTGACTGACCCTCGAGGAGACTTTTTTGGAGCGAGCGGAAGATGGGGTATTCCTGCTGGATGTGATCCTTAAACACACAGCTCCAAAACTCCTTTATACGACCTCCTCTGTTATTCTCCATCCAGTCCAAAATATCATACACGCCTTTACGCCTTATTGGTTTACTTTTCATCTTTATAACCTTCTGCAGAGAGAGAGAGAGAGAGAGAGAGAGAGAGAGAGAGAGAGAGAGAGAGAAGAGAGTGACAGACAGAGAGAGAGACAGACAGACAGAGAGAGAGAGAGAGAGAGAGAGAAACCCTCAATATTCCATTTAAGTAACAGATTTGACCCTTGACCCTGAAAGATAATGATATATTCAGTGGATCTGATCGTTATGTGCTGTGTTTATTGTACACTGTGATTTATTATAATAACATGTTCAGTTACACCTCCAGATACACTGAACACTACACATAAATATAAAGGTTTATTTAAATCAGTTTCTTCCACTAATGTAGATTTGTTTTCTCTCTCACCTTGTAGAGATCATCAGGTACCAGGTTGTGGTCTCGGAGCTGGTTGAGGAAGGTCTGTGGTTCCTCTATACAGGACATCTCCATCTTCCTGCGGTGAAAAATCTTAATCATCTCCTCTTCAGTTAGGAAATCCAGCGGATCCATTTATCTGCTGTTGATCTGTATGTTCTGTACAACATTCAACACTGAACCACAGCCTCTGGTCTCTGTAACAAACACACACACACACACACACATGTGTGGAAACACACAAACCGTTTACATGGATTTGTTTACCATCAGCATGGGTTTTCATAGCACTGACCTCATACTGCGCTAATGTGAATGTGAAAGTGAAAGTGAACTATTTGCCTACTGTGCTTGCACACAGAGGAATGTGACCTCCGCATTTTACCCATCCGTGCAGTGAAACACACACACCAGTGAACACTAGGGGGCAGTGAACAGACTTGCCCAGAGTGGGGGGCAGCCCCAAACCACGGCGCCCAGGGAGCAGTTGGGGGTTAGGTGCCTTGCTCAAGGGCACCTCAGTCGTGTCTTGCCCAGGGCGAGGATCGAACCCACAACCTTCCGGTCAAGAGACCGGTTTCCTAACCACTAGGCCACGGCTGCCTAGTGATGTTGTGCGCTTCACATCACAGTGGTCACTGGACTTATTCTACTTATTATTCATCTCACAGGTGTGCACCAGCTCAGTCAGATCTGTGGTCTTCTGAGGACCACCTACCTGTGAATCTGCAGCTGACTGGTAAAACAGCTCAAACGGTGACTGATCCACTGACTCGCTCTCTTTCACTTCACTTTCTTTTTCTTTTCCCTGTCTGTAAAAAAAATAAAAAGTGACTAGGTAATAATTAAATGTTATTTTTGTGATCTTTAGCTGTCTGACTGAACAAATGATCACCTTTGTAATCCTGATAGGTCTAAAAGATAACCTGTGAGAAAGAGGATGTGCTTGATGTATCGCTGCCGCACCTTGGTTTTGCATAGAGAGGAAGAAAATGAAAGCGTACACAAAACATACACATTTAAATAACATTTCTTTAATAGAGTATAAACTGAAAGTGCAGTATAGAATAGAATAGATAAAAAAAAGTTGTGTGTGTGTTGTGTGTAAAATCACCCGTTTCTGAAATACCTGGCACCAACAACCACAGCACAAGTCAGTCAGATTTCTTATTCCTAATTTTAATCTTTTAAACGTATCTGTGTAATACACGTCATGTGCTTCTCTGCTGACTCGTGATTGGCTGATCAGATAACTGCGTAAACGATCATGTTGTAACTGATACACGCCTCTAGTGTTACAATGTGCACAGGTGTTCCTAATAAAGTGGACAATATGAACATGAAGAACCAATAAAGAACCACTGGCTTACTCAAAGCTCAATCTTTTAATCGCAAGTCAAATTATAGAGTTACAAAAAACATGTTAATATGTACTGGTCATTTAGAAACACTGTAAATATACATTAAATACAGTTTTAGACCTGGACTAGAGCTGTTCCTCTTGCTCTTCAGCCATAACTAATCACACATAACACATACAATGAGGTGGCAGAAAAACTGGTACTGACGAGCCTATGCAAGATCTATATAGGCTGGTGGTGGACCCATAATGGTATGAGGTGTGTTTACACGTGTTTGTGACCTTCTCATTCCTTCTGATGGGTTTGTCCTCTTCTAACAGGACAATGCACCACCACACTCGACTAGAGACACCAAATTATTGTTCAGTGTTAATGACTATTTGACTGAATATCACATAATAAAATAAAAAAGTCAAGAAACTTTTCCTAAATTGGTTAAACAACTGTGATCAGTAATACTGAGTTAAATATTTGCGGTTATCATTTTAATCTGGATGGATCCTGAGCTTGGGTTACGGATCCATCAGAAGAATGTGGACAGGAGTCTTAGTCTTAGAGTCTTTTGTTTTCCACTGAAACTCAGCGTGAAAAGATCCTGGAAGAAACTGCTGCATCATTCCACCAAATCAGAGCAAAAGTTGCCAAACAAACACACACTGAGTTTCTCAAATAAAAAACATTTTCTGATCTTTTCCCGACTATATCTGTGATTCCACAGAGGAGAAAAAGCTCCACTGGGCGGCAGAGAAGGTAGGGAATATATCTGAACAAGGACGGGAACTAGCTTCGGATGAATCGCACGATGGCTGCTGGAGGAAGTCCCTGATGTGCCGTGGCAGAGTGTGGAGCAGCCAACTCTCCACCAGCAAACCACCTCCACGAAGCCCTGAGCAGCAGCCAAGCTCAACGGGCAGTTCCTCGAGGTTGTTTCCTTGTACATCCAGCTTACAAAGATGCCTCAAGGAGCCCAAGCCTGTGTTCAGGGATCCTAGGGAATTGTTGGCCAAATTCAAAATGTGCAACTCCTTGCAGTTGGTAAAAAGCGCCTCTGGAAGTCTCTCGAGCCTGTTCCTGCTCAGGTCGAGCTCGGTGAGATGAATAAGTGCCCCCACTTCAGCAGGCAGTTCCTCAAGCAGGTTCCCAGCCAGAAGGAGGCGCCGGAGTCGATGGATTGTGAACAGAGCTGGTGGAAGACTCCGCAGCTCATTGTGTGCCAAGTCTAAGAGCTCCAAGGCCCGGAGGACTCCCACACTAGTAGGAACAGCCAGTATGCGATTGTGGGCCAACCGTAGGCAGGAAAGACGCCTCAGATGCTGCAGTCCCAGCAGCTCCTCTAAAGTCCTCAGGCTGTTATGTTGCAAGTCCAAACTGCGCAATCCGGTTAGTGCTAGCAAAGCAGAAGGCAGTCTCTCAAGCTGACATCTCTGCAGCTCCAGTTCAGTCAAGCCCACCAGACGTCGCAGTCCTGTAAGCACCAACAGCCTGGCACCCTCATTGTGGATCTCCAAACGCACCAAGCTGCCCGCAACCTCGCTCAGTTCTGATGGAATTCTCTGGAGCGCGCTACGCAGTGCAAGGACCCGAAGGTGGCGCAGATAACGTAGGCTGCCCACGGCCCAGCCACGGCCAATAGTGCCCTCATTGGCCACTCGTCCACTTAGGTGGAGCTCCTGCATGCTGCGTAATGAGTACACCCAGCCAGGGATCTCAGCAGCATGGGTGAAAGTGAGGTGCAGAGACTCCAGACGCTCCTGGAGGACTGTGAGAGCCCCAGACTCCACTGTAGCTGAACAGTGGTACAAGTGAAGCTCCCTGTGAAAAGAAAGTACCAGAAAAATCAACTTTTCTGAACTATGTTGGGTGCTCTGTAAACACAATCTATGACATGGCTGTCAAAATCTTTCCTGTTCTCTTGGATGCTGCTTTCAACTAAGATCTCATTTTCAGATTTCATTTTCACATTGACCTGTATTTGTCATGGGGTTCCATTTGGTTAAAGCAAGCTTCAGACCACCATTTTCAAGAAAACCAGAAATTATTTCTGTGGCTCTATCCTGGGCTCAATAAACAGCAAATGTTCCAGAGTCTAAAAAAAAACCTCAAGTGTGACCTGAAAACCACCTGTGGATTACCCTTTGAACCCTCACCTCAGGGCAGTCATATTGGAGATCTGTGCTGTCAGCTTAGCATCTCCTATGAGTTCCAGCTTCAGCACTTCCAGCTGGGTCAGGGTGAAGAGTGCAGGAGGGAGATGTGGAACGGCCACCAGCTGCAGCAAAGAGCGCCCCTTGGGATCGGTGGTTATCATTGAGCGCAGGCGGCTGGCATTCCAGCGGCGCTCCAAGTTCTCCTCCATGAGCCGAGTCTCGCTGACTGGAGACAGGAAAACTGAGAGACGCTGAGCCAGCAGGGGGTCGTACTGATCCGTCATGTGTAACAAGAAGGCCAGGTCATTACACAGGTCTGGAACGTCCAGCATGGAACCTATTTCATGCAGATGCTGGAAGGAGTACTGTCTCAGAGACCTGGGGATAAAACAGAGACTAGCTGAAGGAGCTGTTCATGGGCCAAGTGGGAAGAAGTGCTACTGAGCAACAGCGCCTATGACATCCTATTTGGCTTGTTGCCCACTAGGCACCACTTGTATTCGAGTCCAAGAAAAAAATTGCGTGTCTGTTTAAATCTTATAAGAAAGTATCAGGTGTTTTGTTAAGTGAAGCGAAGTGATCGACCACACTAATCACAACTACTCACATTGTTAGCATTCATCTCCATGCACAACCGAACGCTTGAAAGGAAAGATAAATAAATGAGTTAGTATCATTCAGCAGATCAACTACTGGTTAACAACTAAGTCAGTTTTAGTTGATGGTCCTACACTGACAGGGTTTAAGTTAAGGTTTAGGATTTAACACATGTTTTGCTCCTGTTTGTTACATCTATGGCGTTTTTTAGGTTTTTAGTTTTTCTCTTTACTGATTTTTATTGACAAAGAGAGGTAGGAACACACTTGGCCATACACTGTCCTCCAGAATTATGGGCATCATCTATAAAAATGAGAGTACACTGAAGTGCCAAATTACATAGGTTGCTGGTGTCTCCATAATGGTATGGAGTTTGTTTAGCTGGCAATAACTCTGATAGGTTTGACCTCTTCCAACAAGGCAATGTGCCACCACAGGTCTAAAGATACCAAATCATGGTTAGAAAAACACCCATCTGAGTTTGAAGGTCACCAGATCTCAACGTTATCAAACACATCAGGGATGACATGCAAGCCACTGTGAAGTACAGAAGTCCTACACCGCGGAATGCAACAGAATTGTGGAGCGTTCTGCAGGAAGTTCTGTGTTTAATACCTACAGAATATTTCCACAAGCTCATGCATCAACGGGAACCTACCAAGAATTAGACTGTTGTACCATTTCTTCTGGCACAAATTTCCATACCACCAGAAAACCCTCAGGAACTTAGATTTAGCTCATTTTCATAAAACATTACCAGTAATTTTGGAGGCCACTGTATATTTCTAGGACATTTCCTGCTAGGCCTGAGTTACAGTACTGATCCAGGATCAGTTTTTCCAAATTTCCATCCAAATAATGCCAATTGTATAGTCAAGGTCCTGATGCCAGATCTGTTCTCTTACTCTACTCTACTGCTCATAAGCGTACTTGTGGAAAATCCAAAAGAGGGTGTAGACACCCAGCAGTCCATAAAGGCCCATGAGACTGATGTAGGCTTTCATCAGCTTGCGCAGGACAGATGATAGTAGGTGGCTGCACTGGAAGGTCTGGTATCCTGTTAAAGCATGGGAATGGGGCTGGCAGATGTGAGTAAAAGAGATGGAGCCCAGTAGAGGTGTGGTGTAGCCCACAATCAAAATGAACTTGAGCACTTTGAACACAGTCTGAGCCGTGTACACCTAAAGAAAGGAGAGAGAGGACCCAGGATGAACATTACCCATCAACCGAGGTAGAATGATATATAACTGATATTCTGAACCTTCTACTGACCTTGTAAATGATATTAGAGCTCTCGCAGTGTGCCCGAAACCTGCGTACTCTCTCAAACAGAGCTCTGGCCTGTTCTCCATCACTCCGGTCCAGTGTGGGTCCAGTGCTGGAACCTTCTGGAAGAGCAGTAGCTGTCTTATGCAGTGAAGCAGGTTCTAGTATTGAAAGAGAGGACAATGTGGAGCAGTGAGACAAATTGGATGGACATGGAGAAGGCTGGGCAGAAGTACTACTAGCCCTGGCCAACAGGGGGCTATCAGTTCCTGAGTCAAAGCTGGACTGTCGTGTAAAAAGTTTAGGAATGTGTGAGACTTGGGTCCTTGTCACTTTGTCCTCTTCTGGAGGTGGACTGTGATGCGCTCTATCCAGCTTGGCAGCGTGAGAAAGTGCCCTGGAGGTCCAGGGTGACTCGCAGCATTTGGCAAGGATGGTTAAAAAGTGTTCAATGCGGGCACAGGTAAGGGGGAAGTGGAACCAGAAGGAACCACTAGCCAGCAGGAGCAACGATTGTAGTAAGGTGACATAGGGCAGGAAACGCGAGAACCACGGCAGAGCCTCGTGGTAGCACACGGTGCTCACATAGATGTACTGCTGGTAGTCAAGTCCGGTCCGAATGCCTTTAGCCAGACTGGATATGGGGACACCTGATGTAGCATGAGGTGTGAGAGGAGAGGACGTGCTGGAGTTGCCTGAGGTGGAGCGTATGGGAACACACACCACCTCGTCTCGTGAGATTAAAAGAGTCCCAGCCAGGATCGACACCATGAGCATGAGGAGCACCAGGTAGTCCATGAAGACCTCCCACCATGGCTTCAGCAGTTTATAGTGACCCTGTCTCTCAGTAACCGACCAGAGCTCTGACAGGGTGAACATCACCTTCACAGAGGACAAGTCAGAGACAACAGGTTAAACAACAGCTTTCAGAAACATTATTAAAAACATTAAAGATAATACAGACAGATGCAACACTGCCCAAACACCAGCTCAACCTACTGATCAGGAAGTTCTCACATGAGGATAGGGTCCCTGGAATGGCCTTCACTCACTATGCTAGCTTTCACTCGTGGGATTATCTGTCATCACTAGGTCAACTTTTACCTGGGAGGTTAGACTTCACTCTACAGGCAGGAACAGTTTTGATAAAAGTTAACGAGTGATATCAGCCTTGTGATTGGTCACGATAATGTACCCACTTTACAAGGTAACTCATGTGCATGTAAAGGAAAAGTCAGCAATTAATATTTATAATAGTTCATATATATTTTTTAATAATAGTAAACTACAGAAATAATATATATATATATATATATATATCACTCATAAATGTTATTATAAATTATCATTGATAATTATATAAATGTATAATTTATTACACAATTGTATAACAACAATAAGAATTATAACAATAATAATAATCATAATAATAATAACAATAATTATTATTATGTATATAAATATTATGAATAATATATAGTAGTGATAATGAGAACAACAAACTATAAATAAATAAATACGAGATATATATATATATATATATAAATTCACCAACAAAATACTTTTCTCAATTGTTTCTTACATTTCAAAAATAAAACTAACACACACACATAAACATAAAACATATATATATATATATATAAAATGTGGGTATATTTACTTACTGTTGAGGAAGTGAGAAAGTTTTAGCTGATGAACAGATTCACACACTTACAGAGAATCACACACTATGAATGACCTGGGCCGTGTCCTGAATACAGCCCTAGTCCCTACACAGGAGCCCTATCTCCAGCTGCTCGCGCTACATATGGATCATGACATCAGCCGTGTGTCTCGCGCTACCTGTCCGTATACAGTGCACTTAGACAGAGTGTGTAGGGGGTCGTTTGGGACGAGGCCGTCACACAGCCGGTGCAGTCCGGTTCACTCGAGTCAGCTCGTCTGTGCAGAGGGGGAAAAGGAACCTGCACACTTTGTAGTAAGGTAGTGCGCGCGCTTGGGCGTTGTCACGGCGACTCGCAGGCTCGCGACCGAGACTCGAGAAAGAGTTTCTGGCGCACTAGTTAGTAGAGTAGCACACATACACAAAAAAAGGGGAGCACGTGCTTCTGGGGTGCGCTTTGAGGTCGCCATGGCAACGAGGTGGAACCCGTTTGGACAATGATGTCATTCACAAAGAGCGTCGAGGAAAATAATAAATAAATAAATACGATATATATTAATAAACAAATTCATATGTGTGTGTGTGTGTGTGTATATATATATATATATGAATTTGTT
>JAOVVF010000011.1:17695090-17705273 GCA_028565595.1 Duopalatinus emarginatus
TATACATACATGCAGGGGTGTCTTGACATTAGGTGCCCACCAGAGGTCGCTGTGGCATGATCAGTAATTCAGTGTTAAATGAAATTATTATTATTATTTTTTAATATAATATTTATTACATATGACAACGTTCTTGTTATCTGATACGTTCCAGACATCTTCCTGAACCTGTTATGTAAAGGCCAGTACTTCCCCAAGCAGTCTTGGTGTTTGGTGAGCATGGGGCCGGACTGTCAGTGTTTGTCTTTCAGTATCGAACTGTGGGGCACGATCATGCTGACCCCATATTGAGATCAGCCAGTTAAACAACAGACAGTAGCACAGACCTAGGTCTTGACATTCTGTAGACTTCTGTAGACTGTAGACATTCTGTATTCTGTAGATTAGTGGACTTTTCGAAAGGTTATCAAGGTTTTCAACCAGTGAAAAATGAGGTGAGTTGATGATGAGGTGCGTTTGTGTTTGGATTCACTGAGCAAGCAGATGTGTGTGTAGTTTCACTTGGATTTCTGTTCCTAGACCTACAATAAAGTGGTGATGGAGGAATTGTGATGAAATGGAGGTTTTAAAACAGTACTTGAAGTAGGGAACAGATTCCCAACCCTTGTCCTAGAGATCCGTCTGCTCTAACACACTTATATGTGAATGACCAGGCTTGCAGCTGGGGAAAACACTGACATGTACAAAACAGGGAGATCTCCAGGACCTGGATTGGGAATCTGAGAGTTAAGAGTACCTGCAAATCTGAGCTCAGTGATGTAATGTCACTACTCTGTTCAGCCAGCAGGTGGCAGAACTGTAATGGGGGAAATGCTGGAAAAAGGGCTTGGCATCTTTGTGCCTCACAGTTTGAACAGGGACCATCAGAACAAAGAACATACCACACATTATACACACTGAGCAAAAACCTTGTATCTCCATCAAACATGCTGTCTAATAATGTATCCTACATTAAGAAGTAGATGGACATGTGATTACTTTAAGACTGAACCCCCAACAGGTTTCCTTCAGTGCTGTGCTGTTGAATTAATGCCCTCATTCTAATACATTATCACATCTACGCTACATTACATCAGCAATAACATTAAATCAGCTGCCAAATCGAGGCATGAGCCCCACAAAACCTCTGGTATCTGACTTTGTCACTGTCACTGGTTCATCGGTTGTCCTTCCTTTGACCACTTTTGGTACATATTAACCAGTGCATACTAGGACACTTGCCCATTTTTTCTGCTTCCAACACATCAGCTTTGGGAAGTGTTATTTAATAATGAAATGACAGTGCTCTGTAAGGTGACATTTTTTTTTACCATTAATTGAAGGAGTCTCCAGTGTCAGTGCTTTGTTTTCTGAAACAGCAAGCTGTGGTTTTCAGTGTTTGCTTGTTTGTTTTTTGGCTCATTAGGCAAAAAGAGGTTGTCGTGGTACTAATTAATTTATTAAATTATTCACATGGTGTAACATTTGTTTACTCAAATTCACAGGTCAAAGGTTTGCATCACACATAAAATATTTGTGTTGTTTCCACAAAAAGGTGTAAAACAAAAAGAAATGGTTAGCAAACATGTAGCTAGCTAAATGATGCTAGCACATCCAAGAAAACAAACACTACATGTTTAGGATTAGACTAAAACAGCACAAAATTCTACATGAAAGTCTCAGGAAACCATATAATCAGGTTAGTAGTAGTCGAAAAGTGGGGTGTGATAATGAGTAAATTTGGTCTGTACCTACCCAGCCTATTTGGACCTAACTGAAGTGCTTTTGGGGTGTGGGGTCTGATTTAGGATTGGCCCCAAGTCTGCAGTGTATTCTCTCTTTTTGAGGCTTTGTTTCCATCTCTTGTGTCTTTCAGACTGTTGCCATGACATCATCGGTAACCCGGGGAAACCTATTGAGGCAAAAGGACCCAGGAAATGAGGTAATGGTTGTGGAATGTTGGGAAAGGACACAGAACAGAAATCTCCCTTTTCTAAAAGAGAGAAAGAGAAAGAGAAAGAGAGAGAGAGAGAGAGAGAGAGAGAGAGAGAGAGAGAGAGAGATCATCCATAGCATCTTGTTCTCTTCACCCCACAGTCATTAGTGTGGTCGTTGGCTCAATAGACTCTCAATGATCCCGCTCAACCATGAAGGCAACAATAAAAAAAGGTCTATATAGATACTGCATTTTTCAGAATAAATGCCCCTTTGAGATGAGACATAAAACAAAATCTTATACGACTCACAATATTCAAAATAGTTTATGATCCATGTGCATTTTCACACACAGGAACACTTGTCTGAGTTTGGGTTTTTATCACCAGATCTCAACATTATCGAATACATCTGGGTTGCCATGCAATGCACTGTGGAACACAGAAATCCTACACCAGAAGTGTGGATTGTTCTGCAGGAAGTGTGGTGTTTATTGGCTACAAAATATTTCTGCAAAGTTGTTGAGTTCTGTAAGGGACCTAGCAAATATTAGATTAGTGCACCAGTTTATCTGGAACATCAGTGTTGGTCAGATGTTGATTAATTGAGAAATGGGGAGCTAAAATATACGAGTTAGTTACTTGCCAGATCAAATAAAAAATAATAATAATAATAAGAAGAAGAAGAAGAATATACAGTATATTGGGATGACAAGGTACAAATAGACAGAGTTTGTTTTCACATGTAAAGTGTTAACTGACTTCTAGCCTTCGTCATGGTCAGTTTGTGAACAAAGCACCACTAAATTATTTTTTACCCAGCAGTGTTATCAGAGTGTTTGGGGGATGATCAATAAACTACAGTCAGAATCATATGGCACACCTGAATTGCCGGTGTAATGTTATTATTAATATACTGATATATTGTATATATATATTGATATATGTACAAACAACAGCGATATGGGGTTAACTCAGTTAAGAAGGTTTGAACTAGTGGTATGTCTCAAGCTCGACGATGGTCCAGTTGCCCTGTGGTGAGCTTCCCTTTGTGGGGGAATAGCTACTAACAGAAGTGATGGTGGCAGATGGATGGCTAAATTGGCGCAGGATCTGGGGCCAGGAGCTACTTTCCAGTGGGTTAAGAGTGCCCCCTCCTTGCCCTGGCAGGAAAAGCAGTGGAGGACAGCCATCCTCACCTTCAAGCAGCAAGGCCTGGTCGATTAACTTCTGCACCATATCCATCTTGGTATTCCAGTCATGCTCACGTTGAGGTGGGTGGTAGAGGTTTCTGTTGGTTAGATGCAGGGGAATGTGGATTGGTTTTTTATGTCCTCCCAATTCTTGTCTGACAGAGGCATTGTTCTTCATAACCTCATCCTCCTCACTGATCTCCCTGGCTTCATAAATGGTGCAGAGTCCACTTGAGGGTGAAATGCGCTTGTTTAATTGTGTTTTTCGCTGCCTTTTAAGCCGCTGATCTAGCTCCAGCTGCCGCTGCCTGCACTCCTGATGAAGCTGGAGCTGCAGCAGCTCTTGACGCTGCCTCTCCAACTGCCTCTGCCTTTCCATCCTCTGCCTCTCTTGCTTTTGCCACTGCCGCAGCGTGTGTTGCCTCTCGAGCTGCTTTTGGAGCTCCTGTTGCTGCCGCTCTCCCTCCAGCCATAGACGATGTTGTCTTTCCTGCTCTTGTCTTTGCAGGATGTGGCGGAGGTGGAGCTGGTGCTGCTCCAGGCGTCTTAGCTGAGCTGCTCGTGGGGCTGGTGCTGGACAAGCTGCAGGAAGCCTAATGAGTTCTACCACACAACTGGTGAGCTGCTTCTGCTGCTCAGGATGCGGCTTAAAGGCTTTATGTGCATTTTGAGCCAGAGTGTGGTAGAGATTGCCGTTGACCTCTGGGGGAAGTGATGGAAGGATGCCATACCTTACTTCCTGGTGGCTTGGTAGTGGAGGGTTATTGTACCCTGTGGAACAGTCAAGAGCACTTGCAATATAGGTTACTGATGAGGATATAACAGAGATGAGGGGTTGACCAATGGGAAACAACGCTAAATAAGGAACCAGGTTGACAGAGGGATAGAGATCATGGAGTGAGAAATATGGTTGAGTAGCACTGCACAACCAAAAATAATAATTAAAGTCACATGACAAAATCATGATTGTTGAGCCTGTTAGTCTAAGAATCAGTGATCTCATCAATGATTATGTCGTCAGTACTGGAATTAAAATATTTCGTCCCAAACTTTCCTCATATTTGGCCTGGTTCTTAAGCAGTTATCCAGTCCGATTTTGGTTTCTGAACTGGGCTGTCTCCTGAAGGCTAATTATTACTTTCCTTTTCAGGAATCTAATCCAATACAGAAACAAAATCAGATCAGAAAACTTTCCGAATGCCAGCCCCAGGCCTTTTATCAGGATCTTCACTTAGCAAACTGAATTAATTAACATTGCAGCCGACCAGTAATGACTCCTCCAGAAGAAGGAACACAGGATCACATTTAAACTAATAAACATAAGATCTTTCTATTTTGAGAGAACACACAGGTCCTTGATGGATGCTTTTAGCAAGAATCCACTTTCCCACAGACAAACTAGCACTTACTACATACAGTTACAGACATAATACTATATATACATACTAAAGTACCAAAAATTGGTGATTGTCTCCATAATGGTATGGGGTTTGTATAATAACAGCACATTCATGGTAGAGGCTGTAAACATAGCAGAGATGTAAACAGATGTGTGTGGAACGTTTGATACGGCATAGATTTCTGTAATAGATTGTCTATTGAATAGACTCCAGCGTCAGTGCTTGTAGCAGTCAGAGGTAGGGTTCATCACTTCCCAGGGTTTGTCTTTTAGTTTGTACCCTTAGGCAGGTGTAAATGACTGACACTGTGGTGAATGAGGGTAAGGCAACAAAGTAAGCAGAGAGTATGCAGATATTTCATTACGGCAATAAATAAATCAGAGCTGGGGACAAAAAGACAAATCACTACCAAGGGTAAGAGAAGAATATTCATTCCGGATGATGCTGGATTTTGTCTGGACAGCCTTATTTGAGGATCTACAAATAGCGTTTCATTAGGATCAGTAGACAGACAGAATTTATTCAGATGGGTCTGGCTGAGCAAACTGAGAGGGACTGCATTTTAGATCAGGGTACATGCTGGAGATGATGGGACTGGACACCAGGGCTGTCAACAAAATTCCATTAGGAGGTAACACCATTCCTGTTCCCAGTTAGGGAATAGTTCTCAATGGACACCTCAACTCCAAAAGGTAAGGTCAATGCAAGTTTTAGCATCATGCAGGAAATAAGAAACAGGAACAGGCGGCCTTGAAATGATGTTTAATGGAATTTTGAAAATTAGTGTGAACCGTTATTATTTTTTGATCATTCTGACATAACAGGTCTTGAACAGTATTACAGTAACGTAATTAGTTGTACATGCAATTTCCAATCCAGATGTCTGAAACTCGCCACCCACATTCGAGTGTCATTTCTTTTAAAACGCGAGTGACATTGTTTTCCCTCCATACATTGAATATTTGAGGCAAAGTAAAAATGTCCAACTACTGCAAATCAACACAACCAGATCACTGCTGAGTACTTAAAAAAGCTGTGGTATGTGACTTATAAGTTATCCTTCACAGAAAATGTGCTGGAATTTTTTATACTAGGAAAAAAAAGTAAAAAAAACCCAAAACAAAACAACATTGCTTGCCATCTAACATTTCAACAATTCCCTACGTTGAAAAAAGCTCCAAAGTGCGAAGCCTTTGGAAGAATATCTATCCTTAGTTAGTGCTAAAACAGTTAGTTCTTGACACAGGAACAAGTTAAAATAAAAAAAAAAATACGTAAGGGTACGTCTACAGTGCAAGAGAAGACTGGGAGTTTAACAAAAATAAACAATAAAACAAATTTAAAAAAAAAACATTGACATTTGTTCGGTAAAAACAGTAGGATAAATACAAACATAGATAGTCCGTCCAATGAGATCCATTTTCTTTTCTTTATTTTTTTTCTGTTGTTGTTTTTGTTTTTTTGTTGTTTTTTTGCTTTCCTTATTCATAAAGGAGACAACAGTTCAGTCTATCAAGCCAAGCCAAGGGGTGCTGTAGTATGCAGTGTTATTTAATAGTACATTCTAATAGAAAATGAGAATAGCTATTGTACATACAGGAATTGAAGCCATACAATCATAACCATGACTATAATAGTAGTAGAAAGAGAAAGCAGCACTGATAATCCTACAGTCCATTCCCCCCATGTCCAATTTTTCCCCCGGTTTCATTACGCCATTGCCTGGACTGGTAAGAAAACAAACGACAAAAAAAGGAAAGAGAGGGTGCTGTTTCGGGAAGGGTATGGGAAAAGGTGCATTCCGTTAAGGACTTTATACATTACCTGCCAGAAAGCTATCAGTGTTATCACATATGGTAGAGTAGTAAGGTGGTTGGCCATCGGTACTGTCTCCATGCTGGGGAGACAGGTGCATAGGAGACTCAGGGTCAGACTCCTCAGTAGCGCAGGCTTCGGTCTTCCCACACAGAAGGTACGGGTCATCGCGATTGGCATGCGACTCCTTTTGCTGGCCAAGAGGAAGCAGGTCAACAGGACAACCCAGTAGGTCCTCAGCTTGAGCGGCTGCAGCAGGCAAGGTCAACTCCTTAATAAGTGAGGGATCCTTGGCCTCTTCCGTAAGCTGGTCTTCGTTCTCCAGGGAAAAAATCCCGGGGCTCTTACCACAGCTCTCAGCAGTAGAATGGGCATTGGAGTTGGATACTGAGCAGTCAAAGCCGTAGGAAGCAACAGAATTGGCGGACTGCGGGGTTCCACCATCTTCCTCTCCGGCTTGCATGTCTGCGGCCTCCTCATCTTCCTCCAAGGCAGGGAGGTCTCGGGAGGCAGTCGGACTGTCTAGGGCTATGGCGTCATTGGCCGGAGCATCGGGGTCATTGATTTGCATCTCTCCTTCAGTATCACTTGCCTCATCACCAGAAGTAGAAGGGGACGATGGAACAGACGCTGGTGCAGTTGGAGCGTCACCCAAGACTTCGTCTGCTGGGAGTGTCTCTGCCTCCTCTTCCTCACCATCCCCACGTTCCAGGTGAATCCCAAGGTCCTGATCCTGATCAGACTGGGCCATGGGGACAGGCGTCTGTTGCTTGTCTGACCGTGACTCCACACCTGAGCTACTGTCGTAGTCCCGCAGTTCTTCGGGTGTGCTAGTCTCGCTGCTGCTGTGTGCTGCCAAGGCCGTTCCGCTAAGGGTGCTTGACTGGGACATACCAATTACAGGTACACACAGGTTAGCTCCATCCACTGGGACTGAGCTCTCAGTCTCCTCACGGACCTCAAGGTGTGGTTCAATCAGATTACCTAAAGGTTTCTCCAGCCAGGCTTCAGCAGGGGACTTTGCAGGCATCTCAGGTTCATCTGCCTTAACGTCTAAGGGACTGGATGTTAGGTTGATTGAGGTTGGCTGTGCCCAAGTGTCTGCAAAGGGGTTGGATGGGCCCCAAGCTGCAGTCATGGGTATTGAGGGAGCTGGAGCAGTGCGGTTCAAATTGTCTAGATATCTTTCCTCGTACTCATCCTCATCAACGTTTTCTGCAATCTTGCTTTCACTCTCCACCTGGCCGTCACTAACCATCTCAATGTCTTCATCCTCATGCTCCTCCTCTTCTTCTGATTTGAGGTGAACATCCATGTGGTGATCACCAGCTTGCTCATGGTCCACGTGATGCTTGTCAATATGCTCTGGACCGGTGTCCATGTCCTCCTTTTCCTGCTCCTCTTCCTCCTCTTCCTCCTCCTCTTCCTCATCATCTGAAAAAGATTTGACCCCAGGTGGGCCCATAAATGGCTGCTCCATTTCGACTTTTTTCAGATACAAGTCCTGTCTATCTTCATCACTGTGATGACTCTCTGTTTGAAAGGGTGAGGTTGTTTCTGCTTGCTGTATGATCTTGCCAAAGTCATCAGACTGCATTACACTGCTGGAGTTTCCAAATTCCGATAGTCTAAAATCAAAATCTGCTTTCTGTGTTTCAGGCACTGTTTGAGCCTTCACAGTCTCCCTCTCTTGCTGCACTTCTTCTTCTTCTTCCTCATCCTCCTCGTCATGGTCATCCTCATTGATTTCCTCCTCTGCTTTTTCCACTGCTTCCTCCTTTTCCATACTAGGAGAGGTAGGTGACACGCTGCTAAAATGCTCCACATGGGAGCTACTCAACAGGTCAGCCTCCACTCCAAGACTGAAGCATTTTTCTACATCCTCTGCATCTGCCGCAGCAGACTCCACGGTGGTCAGGAGATGCTCCTGAACACTGATCTCTTCTTGCTCTGTATTCTCTGTTGTAATATCAGTTGAGAACATGGGCTGATTCTGTGCCCACAGACTATTGGCAGTGTACATATCTTGTAGTGGAGCATGGATCTGGGGTTCCACATTTACAAGAGATTCTCCAGTGGGGGAGGATGGTGGTGACATGATGGTCGTTCCAAGAGTAGAAGGAGCACTTGGGTGATCAAGGCTGTCAGCTGCCAGCTGTGGCACCACCTCCTCATGAGTTTCTTCTTCTGTATCTGATGGAATATCCTCAGTGTCTGATGCAATGTCCTCAACTGCAGCAGCGATCAAAGATTCAACTGTGGGTTCTGGGACAGTCTCAGACTTTGTTTCAAATAGGAGCTGGGCCTGAGGTTCTGGGGCAATTTCAGACTCTGTTTCCAACAGAAGTTCAGACTTAGGTTCAGGGGCAATTTCAGATTCTCTTCCCATCAAACGTTCAGACATGGGTTCAGAGGCAATTTCAGACTCGGTTTCCAAAAGAGGTTCTGACTTGTGTTCAAGGGCAGAGGGAAATTCAGACTCAGTTTCAAGAAGGAATTCAGACTTACTTTCAGAGATTAATTCATTTTCTGATTGGGGTTCAGCTACAAATTCATACTTGGTTCCAAGCAGGTGTTCAGATGTATATTCAGATTCACTTTCTAATGGCAGTTCTGATTGGGGTTCAGGTACAAATTCATACTTGGTTTCAAGCAGGTGTTCAGATGTGTATTCAGGTTCACTTTCTAATGGGAGTTCTGATTCGGGTTCAGGTACAACTGCAGGCTTGGTTTCAAGCTGGAGTTCAGAAACAGTTTCAGGCATAAATTCAGACTCACTTACCAACAGCATGTCTGATCTTGGTTCAGATGCAAGTGTAGGCTTTGTTTCGAGGGGAAGTTCAGAGACATTTACAGGTGTAAATTCAGACTCACTTTCCAATAGGAATGAATTTGGTTCAGGTTCATGTTCAGTCTTTGTTTCAGGTAGGAGTTCAGATACTGTTTTAGGCAGACGTTCAGACTCAGATTCAGATGCAAGTTGAGACTCTGTTTTCAATGGGAGTGGTGAAGTGGGCTCAGGTACATCTTCAAGGTTGGGTTCAGGTACATCTTTAAGCTTGGGTTCAGGTAAATCTTCAAGGTTGGGTTCAGGTACATCTTCAAGGTTGGGTTCAGGTACATCTTCAAGGTTGGGTTCAGGTACATCTTCAAGCTTGGGTTCAGGTACATCTTCAAGCTTGGGTTCAAGTACGACTTCAGGCTTGGGTTCAGGTGTGACTTCAGGCTTGGGTTCAGGTGCGACTTCAAGCTTGGTTTCAGGTGCGACTTCAAGCTTGGGTTCAGGTGAGACTTCAAGCTTGGGTTCAGGTGAGACCTCGAGTTCGATTTCAGGTGCAACTTCAGGCTTGGATTCAGGTGGGAGTTCAGGCTGAACAGATTCATTGTCGGTCACTGCAATAAAGGCACTAGCAGCTGTGGCAGCAGCAGCAACAGCAACAGCCACGGCTTCGACTACAGGAGCAGTCTCAACAGTGGGCGGTTCTTTCTCTTCCTCTTTATGTGCAGCTTTTGGGCCACGTTTGACTGGCATGGGAGTGCTGCTTCCCACTACTTTTTTAGGGCTGGCCGTCTTGGCTGCATTGTTCTTAGCGCTAGATGTTTTGATTTCCTTTGACGGTGTTGGTTTGCTCTCCTTAGGCTTACTCGCCTTCGCTTCCACTGGCTTGCTGGGGGTAGAAGTTTTTTTGGACTCCAGTTTGACTGGTGTGGCTGCCTTCGGGGTGTCAGACTTGCTGGACTTGGTGGTAGCAGGGCGGGCGAGGGGGGAGGCAGTTGACTTCTTGGCTGCTGGGGTGGCTGGCTTGCTCGCATCTAAACAGATATGGTAAGACTGTTTTCAGTGGCTGTTACTGTGTTATAT
>JAOVVF010000011.1:17714751-17729183 GCA_028565595.1 Duopalatinus emarginatus
CTCATCTGAGTTTGGGGATTAGTCATTCACACCTAAATCACCTGATCTCAGTGTTATTGAAGACGTCTGGGACGTCACAGAAATGTGGAGCGGGAAGTCTGGGGGTCATTATCTTCAGAATATTGGAGTCGATGCCCCGTGGGGGACCTACCAGGTATTAGTCTTGTCCTTCAGTGTATTCATTAATAATTATTATATAAATTAAATCGTATTTTAGCAGCTGATTGGTCGTGATTAGGTGTTAATGTTATGGCTGACAGGAGCTGATGGCGCCTGATGTACCCGTGTTGTTGTGCTCAATCGGAAGACCTGAGGGTTTTTTCTGTAAATAAAACAGGATGATCAGTATAATCGCATGAGCCTGTGAGAGAGCTGCTGCAACATTAATCACGGCCTGTGTGCGGAAAAAAACAGGAACACACAATGAGGAACACGGGCCAAGACTGTGAAGAGCATAAAGCAGGGCTGAGTTTAACTGCAATCAGTCAGTCAGTGGCTGGTGGTTACACTGCAGCGCACACACACACACACACACACACACACACACACACACACACACACACACACACACACACACACACACACACACATACACACAGCACGCATAGTACAAGCCACACCCAGCTCTCCTCTACTGCAAGATCCATTTGGTGATTAGATGCAGTGCGGTGGCAGAGAGAGAGAGAGAGAGAGAATGAGATATACAGGCAGAGATTGAGACAAAGAGATGACGGGGGGGAAAGTCAGGCAGAAACCCAGAAAGGGAGACAGGGTGAGAGAGAGAGACAGAAAGAGAGACAGAAAGAGAGAGACAGAGAATGAGATAGACAGACAGACAGAGACAGATGGGGAAAAAAGAGACAGAAAAAAAACACAGAAAGAGAGACTGAGAGAAATTTAGAGAGATGCTCTGATCAAGAGACATAAATTAAGAGATTGGAGAGAGACAGAGAAAGAAATATAGACAAAGAGGTGCAGAGAGTAAGACAGAGGAGAAAGAGAGACAGAAGGAGAGAGAGACAGGAAGACAGTGAAAGACAGAAATGTAGAAGTAGGGTGTAATGTGAAGTGAGTCACTATGAGGTCACTCGTGTCTAAAGGCCACGCCCATTGCGTCAGTGTCACTCGTTCATCCGGTGTGTGTTAATTAAAAGGCCGCCGTGATGCCGGGTTACCGCCGGTTACAGCTTATCGGTGCTTACCACAACAGAGCCATTCTCTATTGCTCTCTCTCTCGGCCACACACACACACACACACACACACACACACACACACACACACACACACACACACAGATACCAAACACCCACAGAAACACTGAGACACAGATTCCAACACACAGACGTTGAAATGCCAACATCGTCAGGCACGTACACGATCCCACACACACACATTCTCTCTCCCTCACACACACACACAAAGAGAGAGAGAGAGAGAGAGAGAGAGAGTGTTCTTCTGCATGTTTTATTCATGCACTGTCCATATAGGCTGCAGGGACCAGGACCTACCCCACTGTTCCAGCCTGCACACACACACACACACTCTCACACACACACACACACACACGTGCATTGTGGCACAGATATTAAAAGTATTCACACACACTAACACACACACACACACACAGTATGCAAAGGAGCAGTGCTACACACTGTGTGTCTGACCTGAGTGATATATTAATCACATTATCACACAGATACAGATCAGAGATTTGAACAGCCGGGACTCATGCCGAACACACACGGAGGTTTCGTCCGTCGCCGATCACAGCCTCCGATAAGACGGGATAACCGTTTAGCGTGCAGCAATTTTCCGAGGCCGGCATAAGATCTCCGTACAGATTAAAAGATGATGTAATGTGTGAATACGTATGTCATGAATCACTGGTTATCTCTTATCATGAGGTGGATACAATTCCACAGCAAGTGAACAACTGGTTCTCAAAGCTGATGTGTTGGAAGAAGGAGAAATGGGCAAGTGTAAGAATCAGACTGGCAAAACTGTGACGTCTAGACGACCAGGTCTGATCGTCTCCACAACAGCGGGTCTTCTGGGGTGTGTCCCAGTATACAGTGGTTAATACCTACCCAAAGTGGTCCAATGAAGGACAACTGGTCAACCAGTGACAGGGTCATGGAGACCAAGACTGGACCAATCGGTCTCATCCCACAGACGATCCAGAGAAGGATTTGTCAATAATGTATTGGTACTATCTACCACAGAACATCTTCAGAGTTCTGGAGGAGTCCACGCCTCGACAAGATCAGAGAGGTTTTCGGGAGCTGGCACTGATGCTATGGCTAATTGGTGCATTTAGATCTGAGGAATATGCACGGAAAAACTGGTAGTCCAGTCCAACACTTGGTAGGCTGCCCTTCATGGGGCATGGAAACGTTCTGTACCCAGCGAACATCATAATTCCTGCAGAATGCTCAACAGTTCTGTTGTGTTCCAGGATGTTATGTGTATTGCACGGTACCCTGGATGTGTTCGATAATGTGTTCGAATTTGATACAATTATGGAGTCACAACCAGGATATGTTTTTTTTTTCCCCACAGGCTCGTCTGTGCCGTTTTTTTCTGACACTTCAGTTTACAAACCTAGAACCTAAAAGTACGAGTTGAAATAAGGACACGAGCTGTAAGAGATGATTTATGGGCTTGGATTTGGACACTCATCCCCAACGGTGCCGGCCTGGCCGGGAGGAAGATACGGAGCTTATTTAATCCTACGGTCGTCCTCACTGTCTGCGAGCTTGGGATTATTGGGATACAGTTTTAATCACAACGTTTAAATTCCAACACACACACACACACACACACACACGCACACACACACACAGTAGTATGACGCAGAGCGACAGAGACCACCGAAGCACTTCAGGACATTCCGCCTCGTGGCTCGGCAACAAAGCCGTCATTCAGGTAGAGGCGCCAAGCGGCCATGTTTGTTTCTAGGCAGGTATTCGCGATAATCTGAGCTGATTGCTGAAGCTTCACACAAAGACAGCGCTCCACCTCAGCCTGTCATCCCTCTCCGGGCCTTATCTTCCTCACAGCGTAATCTCTGATCTAAACCCTGTGTGTGTGTTAGAGCCGAGCGTTTCCCAGAAGCCCTTTTCCTGTCCAGATGCTGCAATGAGAACCGTTAGGCTAATGCTTAGCAACATGTGGGAAAGAGCTCAGAGAGAAAGAGAGAGAGAGAGAGAGAGAGAGTGTAAGAGAAATGGGAGGGAGGCCTTAATGTGCAACCAAACACCATACCCTTCGATCCTAATTAACACAGTCCATCTGCCAGGCTGCTTGGTAACACCTGCACCAATCAGAGGCCTACCTGGTTGTCTTGGAGACAGGTGGCTTGTCGGTTTTGGGAGAGGAAGTCGTGCTGGGCTTGGCGGTGGCAGCAGAAGCGGGTCTGGGAGCCGAGGCTGGTGAGATGAGAAAGGTTTGAGGGCGGGTTAAGGTCGCTCAGACAATCATGGATTTCATGACTATACATCTCCTATACATATCTCCTAAGCATACTCTGTCTTGCTATAGCAACATTTCCACTATTACTAGTTGTATAATTAATTTAAATCCTTAAAACTAAAAATTTGTTATCTAAATCAACCATAACACCAACCAAACATAACATGCTAAAGCAAACCTGGTGGCAATTGACTTTATCTCAGTCTACACTGTTAAGAGCGCCTCTTTGCACCTACCTGCAGTTTTTGGTTTGGCTTTTTCCCCATTGACTGCTGTCTTCTTGACTGGTTGTGTCGTTCCGGTGGTCTTTGGTGCCCCGGCGGGCTTCTTTTCCACGGTCTTGCTGGAGGTTTTGGCTGTCGCTGCCCCTGTGGGACCTACAGGCTTTTTAGGAGCAGTGGTAGTCGTCTTCTTCTCGGCAGCCGCGCTGGTGCTGGTCTTCTTGGCAACGCCGTTGGCTTGTGGCGGCTTCTGTACTCCATTCGTCATGCGGTTCTGAGCGGCGGTGGGACGAGCGCCAGTGGTGGCCGTCTTTGTTTTGGTGGCACCCTTTGTCTTGGCTTTTGGGTCTGCCGCCTTATTGTCCTTGCTGGGCTTGGTGGCAGCCGTGGGTGTCTCGGTTGTCTGCGGTTGCCCTTGCTCCGCCTCGTCCATTTGCGAAGCGGGCGGAGCCTGTTCCTGACCTTCCCCTAGCGGCTCCCCCTGGATTGCAGGGTCCGCGTCTAGCGCTACCATCGGCTCCGACGCTCCTGAGTCAACCCCGTCTGGCTTCATCTTGGGAAACAGGAAGCAGCAGGGCTACCTCTGCAAGGAAGTCAGTTAATCAGTATCGGGTACGACCTACAGACAGAGAAGAAAAGATGAAGGTGAGAATCAGGGCAATGTCCGAGAAGTCTGAACAACATCTACATGCCTTCTTAGGGTCTGAATCAGTATCAGGATCAGTGTAAGAAATATCCTGAAGAAAAACCTATGCCTATGCAAAAACCACAGGCTGGTGGTGTCTCCATAACGGTAAGGGGGTTTGTTTAGCTGGCATTCCATGGGACCCCATGGAGTTAAGAGTTACACACGTTCATGTCCTGCATTCTTTCTGACGGGTTTGGCCTCTTCCAACTGGACAAAGGGCCTCCACACATGTCTAGTGTGAACACACATCTGAGTTTGGGGTTTTGCCATTCCTACCCAAGGCACCAGACCTCAACATTATCAAGCACATCTGGGATGCCATGCCAACGTGCTGTGAAAGACAGAAATCCTACACCTTAGAATTAAACAGAATTGGAGGGGGGGGGTGCTCTGCAGGACGTATGGCGTTCGTTGCCTACAGAATATTTCCGCAAGCTCGTGGAGTCCATGCTGCATCAGGAACCTACCAAATATTAGATTATTAGTGTACCGGTTTTCTGGCAGAATACAAGTGGAAAAAGAAAGGGATTGAAGCAGTACCAGCCGAGCTCTACTAGGAACAAGCGAGCCATATCAAATTAAATAAAAAGGGATAGTGCTTACAGTTAAATATCAGCAGAGAGCACAGACTTGTACTGAGCTATTATTTCAGTTTCACAGTTGATATGGCGCGATAATAATCTTACGGTTTGCACTGGAAGTCGCAATACTGCTGTAAGTCTTTAAACCGTTGCTGCGCCGACTTCTCACCCACGATTCCTTTCTCATGCAGATGTTTTACATGTACGATTGAAGAGAGTGACACAAATGTAGTCAAACGGAGGATGTGGCTTGGCCTTACGGGGTGCATGGGAAAAGAAACGAGAAGCTTGAGGTCCCGCCGGACCCGAGGAGGAAGACGCTCTCTGTTCCAACTTCCGCACTGAACATGTCCTTCTCTCACACCCACACTGCAATTCGTTACGTCATCCTGGTCGGCCTGAGTCGGTCTTTATTTCTCCCCCTCCTCTTCCTTTTTCAGAAGGTCTTTAAGAGCTGTATGGATATGGACATCCCTCCCTGCCTCCCTTCTGTCCAGCAAAAAAAGATCTGTGCTAGTACTTTTGGGAGTGTTTGGACAGATGGCCTTAACAGCTGAGGAAACCCAGAGAGAGAGAGAGAGAGAGAGAGAGAGGGGGGGGGGAGGGAGGAAAGACAGGGAGTCTAGAAGAAGGAGATCCCTGTAGCTATACATACTACAAAAGAGATCTGTCTCACTTTGTATCTGCTTCTGAACATTGGCGAGACAAAGAGAGAGAGAGAGATGGAAAGAGACAGAGAGATTTGAGAGAGATTTGAGAGACAGAAATCTTCCCCAGTGAAAAAAAAAATAATCTGGCTTTAGTCTCCAACGATGACACTAGTAGCACACAAGAACCACAAGAATAAGAGCCTCTGTCTCCATACCAGAAGTTCTGTCTCTTGTCTACTTGTTGACAAGAACACCAGCATGCCTCATAAGCTCTTACATCACCCTCCGCCCACCTTCGCAAATCTGTTAACAAGCGCGTATCCACCCAGCAGAAGCGCAGTTCCTTATTCCAGAAAAGGTCCTAATCTCCGTTAGCTCCGAGAGTCGTCTGCATGTCGAGGCCACGATACGCGTTGAATATTTCATCGGTGGCGCCCTGGCTGTCTCGTAGTCTCGCTTCTGGTTAAAGGGCGCTGGCGTGGATGAGGCCCGTTTTCCTGCGTCAGAGTGATAAATCACACACTCGGAGCGGGGAAAAGGAGACGTTTTTTCTCTAAACCCACGGCTGGAGGATTACCAAGAAGACTCGGATGTCACAGAACAGCATCTTAATGTCATGTGCTATTTTTTCAGTGGTGTAGAAGTGTAGAGGTTAGGCCCAAATAAACGCAAACTCACACTGAACATACACTGAAGTGCCAGAAAAACTGGTACAGATGAGTCCAGGCAAAATACACAGGCTGGTGGTGGCTCTGTAGTAGTATGGGGTTGGTTTATTCCTTGGCACCCCTGGTACATCTACCATCTACAAACATCTTTGACAGGTGATGTCCCTCATTCATCCTGATGGGTTTGTCCTCTTCCAACAGGACAATGCACCACCACACACACCACATCTAGAGATGCCGAATTATAGTTTGAGGAACACTCATCCGAGTTTGGGGTTTTGCCATTCACACCCAAGTCACCAGACCTCAGCGTTGTCCAACACATCTGGGAAGTATGGTGTTTATTGCCTACAAAACATTGCCTACAGTCCCATGTGGGACCTACCAATTTTTGGACTTGTGTACCAGTTTTTATGGCACTTAAGTAAATACACTCCAGCTGATGACTTGCTTCCTGTAACAAATCTGACACGTCCATCTTTTCTGTACCTTAAACAACTCTCATTTAAGACAACATCCTGCATCGTTTTCCTTCTTGACCGTCCTCCAACACCACCAAGCCATCCAATCCTTTCCTCCCAGACGAGTACACGAGGTCCTCGGAGTGCTGCCACTGTCTAATCAGGCCATCAGCATATTTTATGGCCAATTTGCGCTCTTTGCTCTCATGACTCGAGCACACGTCTGCATGTATAAATAAATGCACTGCGTCTTTGGATGTGCCCTGAGTGGATGAGCGACGGCTGGACTGTTTTGCATCCCCAATGGAGTAAGTAAGGAATGAAGCCCAGCAGGCACGAACAAGCTAATGCCATCCAGCTCTGGACGTACTGTGCTGGCAGCCTGCGTCCGGCGTGTAACAATCCGACACAAACTGCTAGCGACTAAACGAACCAGCAAGTGCTAATAGCACTGAAGAATAGCTCGCTATAGCAGTCCATGCAGTAGTGTGTGGGGCTTTTTAGGCCTGCAAGTCACTGTGGCTTTTCTTTAAATAGCCATCAATGGAGGAACTGTGGAGGGGGAAAAAGGAGTTGCATAAAGCAAAAGATGATGCAGAGATCATCAGCCATGTATGACTCTTTTATCGGCTGGTCATTTCTCCAAAGCTCTGGTTTGGCACTTTATAGGTGGTGGTGGTGGTGCTGCTGGGTGGGGTTTGGCGAAGCTGAAGCTTCCTGACCCAGTAATCATCTGCAATTTATCACTGTTTGGCATTCTTCTAAGACCAGGCCTGTCTCGCTAATGCACCGTGGTGCCTGAGCAAACCGCAGCCAATCCCTGAATGCCAGACCGAGACAATGCAGCATCTCTGTCCAGCATCTCCGCTCTATCCATGTCCATTGGAGGCGGTAGTGGACCCTCCCCCCATGACCCCAATCCTAAATGCAAAGGAACACAGGACCCCTGTATTATTTCCATTCACTAATGAAATGGACCAGAGATCCTTCCTACATCTGCAGGATTAGACGACAGAGATGTCAAAGGGAATCAACTAAGCAAGATAATAAGCAGCTCCTCCATTGTTCTACCAGACCAAACCTTGTGAATTAGTGATCGTAACCACTATCAGAGCTATGAAGTTCATAACATCCCCTTTTCCAATTTTTGTCTAAACTGTAAACGTTGGCAAGCCTGAACAGATCCAGACCCTTTTAAAAACACCAAGAATTCAACAGCCCTGATGTAGAAATATCAAGCCGCCCCTTTGGCCCTTTCAGAGGTCCATGGAACAGAGCCGCCTTCAGTTAAACAAATGGTGTCTTTCACGACCACACAAATACTCCACGGGCTGTTTGTGTCCATAACGCCAACGAGCTTACGTGACGCTCTTGCTGAGACCAGCCGCCATTCGCAAGCTGAACTGACCCTTTTATTATGTCATCCGAGCCATCATGAGACTCTGGAAGGAAGTGTTATATCACTATTGCTAGAAGCGAGTACTGGTGCACATGACGCTCTCTGTGTTCGTGTTTACAAAATCGGAGGACATTCTCGAAACGCCCTCGGCCAGGAGGTCAGGAAGCTGCCTTCGCTTGGCGCGCAAACAAACCGCAGTGGAAACAAAGCTCACTGGACTCGCTGGCCAGATTCTTCCCAGAATATATGCGGAGGAGGGGGGCAAGAGGAAGGAGTTGGGATGCCTGTACAGGTGGTGATGTCAGACCATAACAAATGCCTTATTGAGGCCACTGACTTCTGGGGGAAGTGGGGGAAACAAAACCAAATCGCTGGGGGAAAGCCAAGAGCTTTAGAAAGAAGTGGGACTCGGTAGTGAGTAAGGATGTACCTTTTGTTGTTGTAACTTAGCCCGGTTGGCCAGCAGCTCATGTGTGGAGGGCACCTGGGTGGTGTCCAAGTGTAGGAAAAGTATACCTTGTACCTTAAATAAGATTTTGGCATGGGTTTTTTTTTGCAGATCAGGAAAGCCGCATGGCACTGGCGAAGACCATCCGACTTGGCTTCACGTAATTAACTGGGAACCATTTGTACTCTCAATCGACGGACAGTTTATTATTCTGGCCTGGGTGCTCTAAATGTGCCCCCCTCATCCCACCAGTTCTGATAAAGGCTTATCCCATATCACACTACACACTGGCCGAATGGGCATGACTCATCATGGCCGCAGGCTCTGGAGGGGGTTGACCCCCTAAGGCAGAAAGATTAACACATGACAGGGTTCGTTAACCCTGTACAAAGCCTGAAGCTAATCCTGCCTGCTCTGGCTGACCATCCTTCAGCTTATGGGGCGAGAAATCAAAGAGCAAAAGAGAAACAGAGACCTAGTGTACACCAGCAAACAAATAAGCCACACAAACCGCACCAGTCAATGCCACAAATGTTGCCATTTTGACTGGCTTTAGTCTTGGAGAACTAAAGACGCAGCAGAAGCGGTTACAAAGGCAGCGTTGTGGATCGGGACTGGAACGACGGGGGAAAATGACTATGCATATAAAAACCACTTACTCAAGACCGACCGATTGCCGCAGATAACGGCGTCGTTCTTCCTGTGACCGGTCAGCGAAGCAGGAAGTAGGAAGGCGTTTAGGTGATCTCAAGAGACATTTGTAACCTGAAGACCAAAACCCGTTACCCATTATCCCGCTCGCAGTGAGAGCCTCTGCTGGGGGGCAAATTAGATAAGTGGTGATCAGGAGCAGCTGGTCGGGTTCGATCAATAGTGCTGGGCTGTGTGTCCATGTGTGCACATGGTCACTCTCTTACACCACACATGCACCATGATGGGTGGAGATAACATCTGTGGCAAGAAGCCAATACGCCTGGCTAGCTAGGGAAAGGAAAGGCACATGCACCCCCCCCCCACACACACACACACAGTACTTTAACTATAAGAGGATTACCCATCCTTTATTGCAGACATGGCACAGATGGAGTACACAAACGCAACATACTGTGAGTGAAAGCACAATGATGAACAGCTGAGTCAACTGATGCCCTCGGACCATCTACACCAAACAAAAAGTTGGTGGCGCTCTTTAATTCACTGGAAACCCATTCATGGGACAGAGTGGTACGCTAAAGAACGGCTCAATAATAATAATTATAATAATAATAATAATGCCCATTTTATTTGACTTATTCTCAGCAGTTGACTGTAAACAGGTCTTGTATTCATTATTGAGCCCTTGTTTGCGCTCCATGTCATGTGCCTGTTAATAAAGAGCCCGTATGGATAGAATAAATAAAGCAAAACCGCACACTCACACCAGGCGGGAGCGGCAGGACTCGCCCTGATGGATATATTTATTCTGACTCAGCACCAGTGGGTGTACACACCCAGTCACGTGACCTCTCGGGGCGAAGCGGATCGAGTGACGAGAGTGTGTACTCTCTACCGACGATCTATGCGCGATACATATTAACACCACTTACACGCGTCACTGCTTGTATGATCCACCAGTGCAGATTAAAAAAAAAAAAAAAGCAGTAAACTAAATCTGTCTAAGCTCTATAATGATATGGGGTTTGTTTGGCTGGCATTCAATGGGACCCCTGGTACGTCTACAAACGTCTCTGACACGTGAACACTGCATTACACCCATTAGGGTCCTGCATATATTCTGATGTGGCCTCTTCCAACCACAGCCACATACACCAAGTTATGACTCATTTGTGTTTGGGGTTCCCACCCAAGTCAGAACCAGATCTCAGAACTGTGGCATGTTCTGCAGGAAGTTTGGTGCTTTTTGCCTACAGAATAGAGTCCACGCCCTGTCCTGTGCTTCTGCCAGCACCACCTTTTCTTTCATTGTATTATTCTCTTGGTCTGATAGAGCTCCATTATGAACTCTGACTCTCATCATTAACGTTTAATTAGGAGCAATGAAAAAAAATAAGTAGCATTAATTTGAAAGAATATAACGAGGTATCAGTTTCAGCACTCAGTTCATTCAGTTTACAGTTACACAGATTAACCAGCTCCGAATTGGATGTCAGTGTTAATCTGATTAAATAAACCACAGGTTTTTATTAGAGACAGAAGGATCGATCTGCTATCAGTGGGTATCGAGTGACTCAAACCTAACCGATCCTAAGAGTTTATCAATGGTGTGAAACAAATGATCCATATTTCACCAGGTAACGATTGCTCCAGCCCAGCACGAACCCCATTTCTGCATTTCCATCTAGCGTTTCATCTAGGAAGTGAAGCCCTGCGTCAACCCCCTCGGTTACAAGTCAACCACAGTTTCTAGCTTCAACTTTTACCCAAGTGGGCCTCAGGCACAGCTGTAGAAACCCCATATTGTGTTTGGACGTCATCAGTATGGTGACTCAGCAATAAGGCCTGCGTTCCTGCTGTTGCTGAAGCCACTCATGTTTGTTATAAATGTTATTAAACCAGATTAGATCGTATTTTCATGTCTCGATTGGACTAGTTAAGAGCGGCGACCAGTCCCAGCCTTGATCAGTGATCGGTGTCAGCTCCAAAAACACGGATCAGTCCAAATCCAGTTACTATTTTTGTTTTCAGATTACTTTTTAGTGTATACTGAATTCACACTGAAGTGACAGAAAAACTGGTACACCAGTCTAACACTAGGTAGATCTGGTGACTGAGGTGTGAATGACTAAACCCCCAAACTCAGATAAGTGTTCCTCTAACCATAATCTGGTGTCTCTAGATGTGTGTGGTGGTGCATTGTCCTGTTGAAAGAGGACAAACCCATTAAAATAAATGCTGGACATGGACTGGTGTAACTCATGTCAGAGACATTTGTAAATGTACCAGGGGTCCCATGGAATGGTAGCTAAACAGACACTATGCTACTATGGAGCCACCACCAGCCTCCACAGGTTTTTTTTTTACAGTCTGCACCAGTTTTTCTGACACTTCACTGGATCTTAAATGTAGACACTGAAAATGGAATTGGAAATGATTTGATATAAAGATACCGGGCTGGTTTTTTTTTTGTTAGGATTGATTTTGTTATATTTGTATTTTATTACACTAATTATATTTGTGTGAAAGCTATTTTATATCGGCTGGATATCGGTCAATATCCGTAACTAAATCTGTACTAAAATGTATATCTAATCTGTGACTGAAACAGGAAATTGCAATAAAACGAGAAGGATATGCAAATCCAATCCAGTCCGACTCTAAACCCCCAGGCTCCCTGATAACACGAAACAAAGAACCCGGCCCTTTGTGACGGCTCTGTATGCAAACGGTCCTTGTATCCGACTGATCCTGTGTATGCAAAAAAAAATTATCAGCTACAGTTAAATCTAGAACTCATTTAAATGTGTTCCTGTTTTGTATTTTTCCAGAGTGACGTTACGGTACGAATCCTCAGTAAATCACAGCGTGAAGCTTTAGAGGTAAAATGACCTCCGCCAAAGGCCACCTCCCGCTAAAACAATCCCAAACACATCACCAATGGAAACAAGCAGAGCCCGTGGCCAACTGTCGTGTGTGACAACTGCACATCGCCTGCGGAGGCTTTATCTGAACCGCAGCAACAGGGTAACATAATCTTGGAAGAGCACAGAACAACTGCAGGAAAACCGCAGCTCCGTTTTGGCATGGGGCCGTCTTGGGGAAAGCCACGCAGCGGTTGTCCTGGAGAGTATCGATGGCTGCTGTGGTTCAGATAATCGTTCGGCTGCAGAAGCGACTGCCAGCAACAACGATTATTAATGGAGGTGGTTGTGACATTCTGCGGGGTCATTCGGTTCTTTCCCTGTAATTATTCTGGGAATAAGGGAGCACGGCGGCCAATCACAGCACAGACGGAGAAGAGGGCTGAGTCATGTGCACCATCCCCAGGCTGCAATGGTGGCTAGTCCTCATGACATGATACATGGGTTTATTGTTGTCTACTGGAGTGAACGGGGGAAAAAACCCCACAGAACTCAAGGTGTAATCCGTTGACCTTTGACCCTTATATATAAATATACATACACACACATACATATATAAAAGAGATATAGCACGTCTTCCTGTATATTATCCAGTATACATTGCTCTAATACAACTCTCCATCAGGAGGATTATGGGATTGCTAAGTTCTTACACAATGTATATCCTTATAATAATGGACTCGTGCTCCATTACAAAGAGAACAATTTAATCAGGAAGCACAAACGTGCGTTCACGGGTAACTCGATAACGCCGTCTAAACATCAATGACTGCTACTGCTGAGGTCTGCATCTGGGATCTGAAGCGAACAGCTGGACAAGACTGTGCTGAGACATCATCCTTATTATGAACTTGTCCATTAGGGTTATTGCAGGGAGGACATGTCGTAAAAAATGCAAGACCCATTATGATCGACTCCGGACGGCTGGAATCTACATAACAGGCTATAAACATACGATGTGAATGTTTATCTGCTTCAAAATGCATTTCTGTAGACTCCTGACATCGCCTTCTGACATCGCCTCCATGATGCGATCGATTCCTCATGTACTGTATCGAAGAGTGGCGGTCCGCTCCAAAAGAGGACAGCCATCTTGGGTCTTTTGTTTGCCAAAACGTGGACGTGTAAATGTGGGCTCTGATGTCGAGATTGGAAAGTCTGCCTGCATCAAGACTCCCAGACTATTCAGAATCAATAAGGTTATATATTCAACCACCTTTACCACCACCACCACCATCATCATCATCAGAACTGGTCGGATCTTTGCAGACCGGACCATGTAACCTGTCGGCTGTCCCGTCTTAACGCATGCTCTCTTGTAATATGTTCTCCGAGTGTCTTTCCTGCTGAGATCATAGCGCTGCCAGACGATTTATCTTGACGAGGCGTAGGGTGGGATACCGTCTCAGCAGATACGCCGGGATCAGCCTAATTGTAAAGAGGAGGACGTCTCAGGCACAGATCCAACGCTCTTTTTCACTCTTACGTCTTGCGCTATTGCGCCGGCCGGGGGAAAGCAGACGATGCTGACCGCAGTGTCTGGCTTTTTTTTTTCCTTCTTACATTTCCATCCATCCATCATCATCATCATCATCATCATCATACAGGTCGTAATTTTAACATATACACACAAACCGCAGATACTCAACAGCTTGGAAAATTTTTAACCTTTAAGTTTCTAATTGTGGCTGAAAAGAGAAGAAGGAGGAGGAGGAGGAGGAGGAGGAGGAGGAGAAGGAGGACCGGTCTCATCCAGCCGCCCTGCTCCAGAACAATAGAAACCCTAAGTGATGGATAGAGACGTGGGGAGGGGAGATGTATCAGGGTGGAGGGTGGGTGATGGGGAGATGGGGTAGAGGGGGGTAACTTTAAGCAGCCTGAAGACTCGAAAGTAAAATATGATACAGGATCTCGATACCTATCGATAAAACACCAGTCATCAGTAGGAGACGGTGTTGGGTGGGAATCACGGTGACTGGACGATTCGGTTGCGGTTTCTGGGTTATAGCAAGAAGGAGGGGTTGAAAGGACAGGGGACGAAACCGGTGGTAGGGGACGGGGACGAGGTCCGAAGTGGTGGAAGGACCACAGGTCGGGGAGCCAGGTTAGGGTTTTATAACGTCTTATAATACGCAACAAGTCCACTATGATGAGAGAAAGGAGAGAGAGGAGTGTACAAAGGCCAACAGGTTCACCAGACTGGAGATTAGATACCATACTACATCTGACAGTCTCTCTCTAATCTCTCTCCTTATATGGTATTATA
>JAOVVF010000011.1:17758894-17770559 GCA_028565595.1 Duopalatinus emarginatus
CACCCGCGCTCTCTCTCTCTCTCACACACACACACACTCACACACCCACTCGCTCTCTCTCTCACTCTCTCACACACACACACACACACACACACACACACTCGCTCTCTCTCTCTCTCTCACTCTCTCACACACACACACACACTCGCTCTCTCTCTCTCTCTCTCTCTCTCACACACACACACTCGCTCTCTCTCTCTCTCACACACACACACACACACACTCGCTCTGTCTCTCTCACTCTCTCACACACACGCGGCACCGCCTCGTTTTCGCGCGAGTTCGCACGTGTGGGCGGGGCCTCGAGAAAACAGCGCTCTGACTTCCGATTGGCTCGCGCGCCTTTCTCCATTTCCGGTCCGCTCCATTGCGCGTGCTCAGTGACCCTGCGGAGTGGAAAACCGTTTGGTGATATTTTAAAATGGCCCCCACCACAGAGGAGCGAGCTCCAGGAGCAGATCTACAGGATTAGAGCTACATCTCCAAGTGTCTGAGAGAGAGAGAGAGAGAGAGAGAGAGAGAGAGAGAGAGAGAGAGAGAGAGAGAGAGAGAAGGAGGACACAGAGGAAGAGGACGAGGCTGAGAGATCTGTTTAGTCGGTTTGGAGTTTGTTTTATAGACTAGCCTGTGTGCTAATGCTAAGCTAGGCTACATGTTTACTTGGCCGGCTAGTCCGTAACGTTCCGCTCTGCCGCTACGTTTCCTTGCTAAATGCTAGCTAGCGCGTGCGGCTAAGTTACTTTAGCTAGCTCAGCTAGTCTCCTGGACAAGTTTTCTTCCTGCTCTTCTTCCTGTCTGTCCTCAAATGGCCGACCCCAGGAAAGTGCCCTTCGTCACTCTGGCTTCCTACAACACCTCGACGCCGGTGCCGGAGTCCAAGAAGCGGCGGAGGGAGGACGAGACTGACGGCGGGGTCCAGCAGCACGGAGCCCGGGACGGAGGGCTGTTCAGTAACGGGAAGAGCTCCGGCTCGCCGGACGGCTCCTCCGAGTCCCGGTCCACCGTCAGGCTCAGCCTGTCCCTGTCCGAGCCCAGCGACAAGGGCTCCACGGAGTTCAGCTACACCGAGCTGATCCAGCAGGCCACCCAGCAGGCAAGGCTCCTCTCCTTCCGGGACACCCCACTTACTTACTCACTTATATATCTGTGTGTGTGTGTGTGTGTGTGTGTGTGTGTGTTACACTGTCCTGTACAGGCCCAGGACACTCCATCACTTACTTACTCACTTATATATCTGTGTGTGTGTGTGTGTGTGTGTGTGTGTGTGTGTTACACTGTCCTGTACAGGCCCAGGACTCCATCACTCACTAACTTATATATCTGTGTGTGTGTGTGTGTGTGTGTGTGTTACACTGTCCTGTACAGGCCCAGGACTCCATCACTCGCGTGTGTGTGTGTGTGTGTGTGTGTGTGTGTGTGGCTACACTGACCTGTACACCTTATGACGTCATCCCTTTCCAGCCTCCAGTCCACATGCACATTAACACTCGCTCACACACTGAAATCATTGTCCAAAAGCACTCGGACACCTGAACACCCAGAAGTGCTTCTTTTCCAAACTCTTCACCGTGAAGGCGGAGCTAACTGGTCCGAACCTGTTCCAGCAGGGCCGTGTCCCTGTACACACGGATGTGTGTTACAGCCGGAGCGGACGCACTCGGGTGTCCCGACCTCGGCGTCACCGCCGCCAGACGCCGACCACCTCTGTGTTACCTGTGCAGCACCAGTCTCCCATCACATACCTGAGCGAACGCCAGTCCCTCACAGACTGGACCGTCTTCTGCTGTTAAACTACAAAAAAACAAAAATGTGGAGCCGGTTCTGCACGTCTCTGGAACTGGACTGGAGGAACCTTTCATACTGTCTGTTATTCAGTTTGGAAAACCGTTCAGATCTTGTACAATGTGCTTTTTAAACAAACTGGGTCGCTCCGAGATCTCGGAGATCTGGTGTGGTCAGGATGAAGTTGATATGACGCGATGATCATACGATACGATACGGTGACACATGCAAAGACCAGTGATGGAGATCGTCTCGTGTATGGTGTGTCTCTGATCTGGAATCGATGGCACCCTTTTCAATCGTCCACTTTATCTTACGTTGCCTCACAGCTCTACATCAGCTGACTACAGCTAACAGGAGGCTGATGGGACTGCATCCGTTTCAGCTGTGACTTGTGTGGCGGTTGAAACGATTCCTGCTTTTTTCGGAGGCTGATTTCTTTTTCTAACCTCAGTAATAATTTGATCTTGTGTTGACCGTCCCTCCGTCCTTCTCTCAGTCATGTTTTCTTCTTTTATTTCATCTCCACAGGTGAGGAAAGTTCCTGAAGGACTCACACCGGCTCTGGACCCCAATGACCCGCTGGCCGATCAGGACAGAGAGAGACGAGAGGTTGAAGCTCTGGCCAGGAAGTTCGAGAGTAAATATGTAAGTCACTCTTTTTATTTATTTATTTTTCTTTCTCTTTGATGAATGCAATGAACCAAAAGAAGTCACGTGGACCCGAGTCTCAGCACAGTCAAGATCACCTTCAGTGTCGTATCAGGTCTCAGACGCGTCCTTCTGTCTTCGGTTGCGTGAGCGACTGATTTATGGTCCTGTTCGTTCTCCTGCACGTTCGTGTTGGAACGTGATCAGTCGTAGCGCCGCAGAAGAGCGAGCGTGTCGACGTTCGGCTCCGAGCTTCACCTGTCTAACTGTCTGTTGTTTCCTGGACAGGGCGGCACCGGGAAGAAGAAAAAGAAAGATCGGATGCAGGATCTGATCGACATCGGATACGGATACGACGAGACCGATCCGTTCATCGACAACTCTGAAGCTGTGAGAGTCGACTCTCCTTCTGCCTTCTGTCCAGAATTATGATCTGATACGACGGTCTTAACCGCAGACAATCTGAAGTCCATTTTTATACACAGATCTGCCATAACATTAAAACCACTGACATGGAAAACGTCTCATTACACAGACGAGTTAAAATGTGAAGGTCAGATTCCTCGGTGTGCAGGCTCAGTAGGTCAATCACTTTACTTTCACTTTCAGTCAGTTCTGTGCTTTAAACAGGAGAAATGTGCATGTGTGAGTATCCAAGCGACTTTTGACTTTAAGAACCATGTTGTGATGTCTAGATGACTGGATCAGATCAACTCCAGGACAGCAGGTCTTGTGGGGTGTGTCCCAGTACACAGTGGTTAATACCAATATAAGTGGTCCAATGGAAGGACAACCAGTGAGTCAGTGACTCTCGTGTGTGTGTGTGTGTGTGCACGTGTGTGGAGGCCTGGACCGTCTGGTCCGACCCTACAGAAGATCTGTAGTTAGCGTCTTGGAGTCAGACACACAGAACCCCTTCAGAGGTGTTGACAGGTCAGCGGTGGTGTTAATGTTATGGCTGATCGTTGGGTCGTTATAGTGGAGCGAGTTGTTGGCGTTGATGTTGTTTTCATTCTGGCCTGACCCCCGGCTTATGTTTTCAGTATGACGAGTTGGTCCCCGCCTCCCTGACCACCAAGCTGGGCGGCTTCTACATCAACACCGGCACCCTGCAGTTCAGACCTGCATCCGAGAGCGAGGACGAGGACGCCAGCAAGGACGGAATCCACTTCAAGGTCGGGGTGCATCACTGAAGCAGAACTGTCAAGGGGCGGAGTCCTGGGGGTGGGGGGTGGGGGGTGTTGTTGTTGTTGCGGATTGGGTTTAAAAAGTTAGGCAGTGTGTTAATTAGGAGGTTGGTTATTTCACTATGATCATCAGTGTTTAACACCTGCGGTTTTTCTTTTGCCTCCAGAAGCTGAAGGATGGAGAGGAACGAGTGATCAAGAGAAGAAAGAAAAAAGACGGCTCTTTAGAGGAGAAGAAACCCAGGAAGAACCGAGTCTCGAAGCAGGGGTAAGTTTAGACTCTGGACCTTCAGTCTGCTTGTGGGTGTGTAAATGAAAGTGAAAGTGAAGGAAAAAAAGGATGCAGGTGTCTGATGATGTCTCAGTGTGTGGGGCATATCAGCATGATTTAACTGAACTAAACCTGTGTATGTGTGTGCGTGCGAGTGAGTGATTGTGAGTGTGTGTGTGTGTGTGTTCATATAACACACACATGTATTATGTAATAGCTGAGAGCTGTGGGGATGAGTAAATGACTTCTGCTGATATTCAGAGTCAAAGCCACATCCACGTTCCTAATTATAGCCATCAGGCCTCTGCTGCTTAGAACTGCTCTCATTTCCTTATATGGACTCCGTCTTGTTTACGTCTTTCAGCGTCTCTTCTCTGAACCGACCTGAGAAGAAGAAGAGAAAGAAGCTGATGAAGGACTCTCTCACTCTGGCGGCCATGATCCGCCGCTTCGCACGTGAGAAAGAGGAGATGAGGAAAAAGAACCCTGCCTCCGCGGCTAACGTGACGGCGGCCTCCGGCGCCACCGCTGGCCTCAAACCCCCGAGCGCCAACCGTGCCGCCCTTAACTCGCACTCCGTCGTCGCGGGCAACGACCTGTCCGACCTGGCCAACGACCCGGGAGTCATTCCTCTCCTGGGTTCGGCCAACGACGACATGCTGCAGGACCTGATGGACGAGCTGGACTTCTCCCTGCTGGACCCGCCCGAGCTGTCAAGCCTCGACGGTCAGGGCGAGAACGGCGGCGCCGGCATCCAGAGAGCAGCGGGAGGAGGAGCTTCAGTGAGCCGCGTCCAGAGGACAGGTCTCATCCCCCCTCCTCCACTGCCCAGTGGCCTACCTGCCCCTCTCACCAAGCGCATCGAGGACCTGCGGACGGTGTGTATATATGTATATATATATATATATATATATATACACGCACACACACACACACACACACACACACACAGAGTGTTACAGAGAACACTATCTGTCTAATCTGTCTTGTGATGGACATCAGATGCATCAACAGACTTCTTCTTCTCAGGTGTCAGTGAGAGAGAACTGTTCTGTACATCTAGGACAAAGAGGAAGGAGCAGGAGGAGTGGAGAGAGAGAGAGAGAGACAGAGAGAGAGACAGAGAGAGAGACAGAGAGAGAGAGAGAGAGAGAGAGAGAGACAGAGAGAGAATATGTATATGTAATATATTTGTATATTATATAAATACGTATATAAAGATTATTTACACATCCTCTGTACATCTTTATGTAAATTGTCAGATTTTGTTTTTTGTATACTTTTATACTTAAAATTTATTTTATTCTTATCTTTATAAAATTGTTCAGTTGCTTTTATTGTCGTAATGCTTTAGCATTGTTCTGTTTACATTCATGATGATAAAACTACTTTCAATCTTGAGAGAGAGACACAGACAGAGAGAGAGAGAGAGAGAGAGAAAGAGAGAGAGAAAGAGAGAGAGACACACAGACAGAGAGAGAGAGAGAAAGAGAGAGGGGGACTGAGTGTAGTGGAGAAAGAAGTGTGATGAGGTGGGTGACGTATATGTGCAGCGTTTCTCTCTCTCTCAATTTCAATTTAAAAAGCTTTATTGGCATGTCAAATATTACTTGTATTGCCGAAGGCTCTCTCTCTCACACACACACACACACACACACACACACACACACAGTCTGTGGAGCCGATCTCCAGATGAGTGGATCTGTGGTAACGTTTCAGGTGTGTGTGTGTTTCAGGCATCTCGGCAGTTTGACATGGAGGGGAGGAAGAAGTTCTTCACGCTGGACATGAACAACATCCTGCTGGAGTGAGTGTGTGTTAGTTGTGGGTCCACCAACATAGGCGCTGAACACACACACACACACACACAGACGTCCTTACAGATTTAATCATTTTCATTTTCTCTGCCTTTGTCTCTTTCGTCTGTCTCTCTTTGTCTTTGTGCCTCTGTCTTGGTCTCTGTCTCTCTCTCTGTTCTCTGTCTGTCTGTCTCTCAGCATTGAGCTGCAGGTGCAGGAGCAGCCGGCTGACGTTCGTGCTGCTGTGTACTCCCACCTGGAGGCCTTTGTGCCGTGTAATAAGGAGGCCTTACTGAAGCGACTGAAGAAGCTCAGTCTGAACGTGCAGGACGACAGGCTGAGGAACCCGCTGCTCAAGCTCAAGCTGGCCGTCTGCAGCGCCATGCCTGAGCAGATCGCCCGCTACAACATGGACTGTCTGGCCAAAGTGGCAAAGTAAGCGCACCCCTAACAGATCCCCGGTTGTTTCGGCTCGTTAGCGGTGCGGAGTTCGGCTTTAGTGTGTGGAGCAGTCGGCCGCCGTTTCTATGGTGCTTTTTAACATTGTTAAATGTGTGTGAACCCCAGGCAGCAGTCGGAGGAGGGCGAGAAGAACGGCTCCGAGGAGGAGGACGAGGAGAGGCCCGGAAAACGGGTGGTGGGACCCCGCAAGAAGTTTGTGTGGGATGATAAACTCAGGTAACGTCTCAGATCTCACTGATTCCTTTATTGTCCAAAGAGATGTGAAGTTACGTGCTGTGTCTCATCTAGTCTTCTCTTCCTGGTGTGTGTGTGTGTGTGTGTGTGTGTGTGTGTGTGTGTGTGTGTGTGTGTGTGTGTGTGTTAGGACTCTGCTGTGTAATCTGGTCCGAGCCAAGCTGGGCTGTTATGAGGCAGAGGGTCAGAACTCGTCCTCTCCTGAAGACTACCTCAAAGCCTTTATGGAGACGGAGGTGAAACCCCTCTGGCCCAAAGGCTGGATGCAGGCCAGGTGTGTGTGTGTGTGTGTGTGTGTGTGTGTGTGTGTGTGTGTGTGTGTACCTGTATGTATTTACATCATTACTGTGCCGGTGAGGGTGAGGTGTGCTGACGTGCTGACTTCCTGTCGTGTTGTGTGTTGTACAGGATGCTGATTAAAGAGAGCCGGATGGCTCACGGCCACCTCACAGGAAACACGTGAGTCTGAGCTTTGATTTTTCTCCAACCTTCTCGTCTCACTGGTTTAAATAAAGAACTGCAGGTTGTCTGCTGAGTTCACCTGCTGACACAACCTGCACTAACTCGAACCTTCAGCAGGAAACATCTCTGTGTAAATATTACAACCACCTCCCTCACTGTCCTCCTCCATGACCATGTCCTCCTTAACCAAGACCACCTCCCTCACTGTCCTCCTCCATGACCACGTCCTCTTTAACCAAGACCACCTCCCTCACTGTCCTCCTCCATGACCACGTCCTCTTTAACCAAGACCACCTCCCTCACTGTCCTCCTCCATGACCATGTCCTCTTTAACCAAGACCACCTCACTGATGTCCTTCTCCATGACCACGTCCTCTTTAACCAAGACCACCTCACTGTCTTCCTCCATGACCATGTTCTCCTTAACCAAGACCACTTCACTGTCCTCCTCCATGACCATGTCCTCTTTAATCTTCTTATCCATTTCCTGGTGTTCAGACTGAGGTGTTCTTGTGATCATGTGATTGTGAAGCTCAGTGAGTTTTAGCTGCTTATTTACACATTAGAAATGTGGTGTATTTGGCTGGTAACTGTGTGTGTGTGTGTGTGTGTGTGTGTGTGTGTGTGTGTGTGTTTTGCAGAGTGAAGAAGACTCCCAAAGCTAAACCAAAAGTAAGAGCCCCTCCCCCACATTTGTTGGTCTTATGTTATGTAATGAAACCTTGTGAAGTTGGCAGCATGTAGCAGGTGATGCCACGTGTAACTTCCTGGTTCTCCTTTTTTCTCCAGTCTCAGGATGGCATTTGGCTCCAGCAGTCGACCACGCCCACTGCCACGCCCTCTACCCCAGGAACCCTTTCTCAGCGTCCCCCCTCCCCCTCGGAGCCCATCTGCCTGTCAGACTCTCTGGATGAGGACCTGGGTGGAGCCCCGTCTCTGGACTCCATCTCGCAAGCTCTGGCTCTGCTCAGCAGTGCTGCCAAGGGGTTGATCCAGTCCAGCAGCCCGCCTTCCCCTGAGGCCGGTAAATCCGTTAACTCGGTCTCCGCCCTAGGCCCCGTCTCCTCCATAGGCTCCGCCACACCCGTGCTTCCTAAAAAGAGCCCAATCAGCATCGCTGCATCTGCTTCTCCGGTCGCCAGTGGCCCTATTTTCGTCTCCTCCACTTCCTCATCTAGCTCTTCTCCTTCTCCGGCTATCTCTCGGCCTCCCTCCGTGTCCATCTCTCCCTCCATCCGGAGCGACGGGATGGGAGCCGTGAAGGTCGGAGTGGTCGGCTTGACTCAGGTGCCGAGACACACGCTGACGCCGCAGCAGCGACCCGTCGCTGCGACCGCTGCGGGCAACAGCAACAAGGCGAGTGCGCCGTCTCCGCCTAAACCGAGGCCGCCACCCACTGCCTCGCCCCTAATCCCGCCGCACAAGAGCTTAAATTCTCCCATGGCCACGCCCCCAGGCCTCCACAAAGCAGGCAATAATAGCAGTACCATCGGTCGAATCGGCGTAGGCGGCACGACGCCGACGTCTCAGTCCCACCCAACCGTGCTGCCTATATCTTCTTCTTCGTTTTCTTCACCCGCTTCCTCTGCTTCCTCGCACCTCAACGCCAAAACACAGCCTAAGATCTCCTCCTCCTCCCCGTCTCAGCCCAAACCGCAGCATCAGCACCAACAGCCGCAGCAGCAGTCGACGTTCGTCACACCGATGCAGGCGACGCTCACGAAGTCGCCCCACAGCTCCAACTCCCCCATCCTCAAGCTCACTCCACGCGTGACGCCCGTCAGCTCCCCCTCGCCGTCCCTCTCCAGGACTCCTGCGCTATCCAACATGCATCAGTTCTCTCCTAAAACCGCAGGCTTCCATGCGGGGTTCTCGGGCGCCGGTTACAGCACTCCCGTGGGGCAGCAGAAGAATTCCTCTCAGGTGAACAGCAGCGGCCTAACAAGCACTTCCACCCCGATCACCAAGCACACCTCCCCCGCGGGCGGCTCGGCCAACCACGGGTCACGGCAGAGGCCGGCGGTCGTGTCTAATCAGGCCACGAAGTCGATGGTGACAGTTTCCTCGGCGACGGCTCCTCAGCTGACGCAGGTACATGCTTTAACATGGTCGTGATTAAAATATCGGAATGCGTTCAGAAATCGCTCTGCGGCTTTATTGTTCCGGTTCCTGATCACGTTGCCGTGTTCCCTGACACGCAGGTGCCGTCGTCCAGTGCCAGCCTGCTGGGTCCCGGGGCTGCCAACCTGCCTCTGAATTTCGGAATGCTGGGAGGAATCACCCCCGTGTCCCTGCCCTTCGCCTTCCCTGGCCTGCTGAACCTGCCTACTGTGACAGGAACTAGCGCTGGAGCTAATAATGCTAACCAGAGCAGCTCAGGATACACCCTACAGCCCAGTAAGTTTCACACACACACAAACACACACACACTGAAGTACACACCAGGGTTTCACTTGCACAGTTAAAGGTCAGAGTCCTTCATCAGGAATTCTTTTAAGCGTACAGACACCTGACACGTGAGCTTCCCATAGCACTTAAAGACGTCTGGGTAGAAAAATGTGTGGACGTGGCCCCTCTGGGTTTCTGTGGACATGCAGAAATCCACCTGAAGCGATGTGTATATGACGGACGGACAGCCCGACAGACAAACGCCTCTACACATGTCCTGCTTTATGTCCTCGTCCTGTCTTATGTCGTGTGTCATGTCTCCTGTGCCGTAGTGTTTTTTATTCGTTTGTTTGATTCGTTTCGGTTCTCCGCTGAGACGTAGCTCTGTCCTCCAGTGTCCTGTCTTCTGTTCCTGTTTAACCGCTCTGTAAACCTGCTTCCTGTCGTCCTGCTCTCTCTCTCTCTCTCTCTCTCTCTCTCTCTCTCTCTCTCTCTCTCTCTCCCTCCGTCTGTCTCCTCAGATCTGTTAAAGGATCTCATGTCAGGTGCTGCTCTGCCTCCGCACTTGCAGCTCGCTTTCTCAGGTAATCACTCGCCCCCTCTCGCTCTCTCGCTCTCGCTCTCCTGCTCTCTCTCTCTCTTGGTCTCTCATACTCTCTCTCTGGTCCCTGCTTGCCTGGTGGCTGTTGCGTGTTCGTCCGGTGGTGGTTGCATGTTTTGCGGTGTCTGGTGTTGAATGTTGCCTCTCTCACTCTGTCTGTGTCTCTCTCTCTCTCTCTCTCTCTCTCTCTCTCTCTCTCACTCGCTCACTCTCAGTTTGTCTCTCTGTCCTTGAATGTGTTCAGTTATGGGGATTGATCTCCTTCTCCCGTTACAGATGTCAGTCAAAGCCAGAGCGGGGATCTAAAGAGGAAGCTGTGATGTCAGGAGGATGACGCTGGACAGACACGTCACCCCGGAGCACCACGTACGCATGGACTTTAGGCTTATCCAATAAGAATGAACAGCTCTTTGCCTTTTTTTTTTTTTTTTTTTTTTTAAATTAGTAATTTTTTCTTTTTTAGCGATGAAATATTCGGAATATAATGAATTAATGAATAGTGACATCCTGGGCCTGGATGCTTTCTCTCCTTGTTTTGCTAATGTTTACACACACAGACCTTAATTGCTGTGGACGGGGAGGGGAAAGCGTGTTTACGTGTGCGTGTGTGAAGATGAACTCAATAAATATTACACACACACACACACACACACAGAGACCCCCATTGACTTTCCGAGTGGAGAATATGAACTTTGTGGACTCGGAGAACAGACTGACGGATGACTGGAAGGATGAACTGATCCCTCCCTCTCTCAGGTGTAGGTCCATGTCTTTGGTGCTGTTCCAGATGGAGTCGTTGTTGTCGCTGTTGTTGTTGTTATTATTATTAATATTATTATTAAAAAGCCCCGACGGAACAAAGACGAGGAGTTTTCTATCCGGCGGACGCGGGGGGCGATGAAATTTGTATTGTACTTGAATTTTCAGAAGTTTTGTCTACTTGAGCTGATCCTCCACACTAGCAAAATAAAAAGCAATAGTTAGTTCCTGGAAAAAAAAAGATTGAAATGTTGTTGTTGTTTTTGTTTTTATATTTTTGCTTTCTGATGGTGCATTGTGTGTGTGTGTGTGTGTGTGTGTGTGTGTGTGTGTCTACACTGAAGTGCCAGAAAAGACTGGTACAGACTGGTAGTGTCTCCATAACAGTTTGTTTATCTGCTATCCAATGTTCCCCTGGGACACCTCCAGACGTCTCTGACGGGTGAACACTGTGTGATGAGTTCCACCTGTTCATGTCCTGTATTCATTCTGACTGGTTTGTCCTCTTCTAACAGGACAATGGACAGATTGTCACTATAGACAGACACTAGCACGAGGTGAAGTGGGAGATAATGAAGATGTGTCCCCGCTTGCTGAGAAGGAACGCTGGTTTGAACCCCGAGTCAAAGAGGCCGTCCCTGAACTGATCAGGGGTCTAGGGGGTCCTTCCCCAGTCATCCTGTGTGACTATCGCATGGTAGCGTGCGGGAGAAACTGATCACAGGTTCTGTTGTTGTGCACCGGTGTTCCTTTTTGGTCGTTCTGCTATTGAGCTGCATATATTACTGGAGTGCAGACAAATCTGGTCCACCAGTCTAATTCTTGCTACGTCCCTCACAGGACATCGACTCCACCAGCTTGTGGAAATATTCTGTATGTACTGAACCCCAGACTTACTCCAGAACGCTCCACAGTTCTGTTGTATTCTGAGGTGGAGGATTTCTGGTTTTCACACCGTGTCACATAACGTTGACACTTCAATAACGTTGAGTCTTAGGTGTGAATGACTAATCCCCAAACTCAGATGAGTGTTCCTCTAACCATAATCTGGTGTCTCTAGACGTGTGTG
>JAOVVF010000011.1:17902892-17923127 GCA_028565595.1 Duopalatinus emarginatus
ACGTTGTATTGTGTAGTTTATTGTTCTGTGTAGCACCTTGGTCCTGGAGGAACGTTGTTTCATTTCACTATGTACTGCACAACACTGTATATGGCTGAAATGACAATAAAAACTACTTGACTTGACTTGACTCATGACTTCTCAGGGGTTTTTCCCTTGTCAGTGACGTCCCTGCCTTGTTCATTATGCATAGATTCATTTATTTAAATCTGTTTACATTTCTGTGGAGCTGATTTGTAATGAGGTCCATTGTTAAACACGCTCTATAAACTGAACTGAACTGTGCCGACTCTGTGCCAGGACTCCACCCATATCTTTCCTTGACTTTGATTATTTTCCCATAATAGTACAACACAGAATTTACCTTTTTACCCGTTCCTCTACACACTGATGATTTATAATCTTTTCTATCACACAGGATCATTAAAGTAATCGCACATGCCACTGTATTGACTCTCTCCTGTCAGCTGAGACACCAGGATTGACGGACAGAGAAGCAAAACAGGTCTTCCCAGTCCCGTATTCCAGGTACATAGGTGTTACACCTGTCCCAAAGGGGCGGAGCCAAAACAGGTGAGTGGACTTTAACTGGAGAGAGCAGAAGCTGGTGCGCACAGTCGTACAGTGTCGTTCAGAGACGGATCCTGGAACTGCTCGCTGACAGCACATACGCAATGTCCAGCTTGTATAAGAAGGACTACAGCCAGTGAGTAAAACCGTGTGTGTGTGTGTGTGTGTGTGTGTGTGTGTGTGTTTCTTCTTCTTGTTCTTCGTTTATAGCATATTGGTTTCTTTTTCTGCCAGGAAACAGCACAGGATAAAATAATTCAATTAAAGTGTGTTTAAAACATCTGGATGTAAATATTAATTATTATATATAGATTTAAACCACAGATGTATTGGAAACATCAGCCATAACTTTAAAACCACAAAACCACTGACAGGTAGAGTGAATTGCATTAATTCTCATACAAATTATCTATACATTGGCATCTAACCGTAGGCTGGATATATTAGGCAGCAAGTAAACTGTCAGTTCCTGAAGTTGATGTGTTGCAAGCATAAAAAATGGGCAAGTGTAAAACCTGTGATGTCTGTAGGTCTGGGTCAGAGCATCACCAACACAGCAGGTCCCCATGTGTTGGTGTAGAGTATACAGTGGGTAATCCTTAACAAAAGTGGTCCATGGAAGGACAATGTGTGAACCAGTGACAGGGTCATGGAAGACCAAGACTAGACTATCTGGTTGGAACAGACAGAAGATTCCCAAAGGAATCTGTCGATAATGTCTTGGTCCCTGATACCTTCAGAGGTCTTGTGGAGTCCATGCCTTGGTGATAGGTCAAAGCTGTTTATGAATGTGGTTGTAATGTTATGCATTTACTCGATTTTTAAACTGCATACTGGTTATATTAATAATGTAAGTGACATTTCCAGTCTAAGTTGTTTTTATCTTTTGTTCTTTTGTCTGAAAAAAAACGAAATGATCCGATTTGATTATCGTTCTATTTTTTTCCTCCATATGCATGCACCTATGTCAGATATCAGATATGTCCTTGGAGCTTTAAACCTTAACCCACCAGCCATAAACGATAATCGAGCCGAAGAATGTGTTTGCGTCACCCACACGTGTTGTGGGATGCGGCCGGCCTGCTGCGAGGGTCTCCCTTTATCTTTATAGCGTTGCCTTTGCTGTTCTGCCGGCTGGTTCTGCAGTACTGAAAGAGGCTGTGACTCACAGGAATCTGGTTTAAATAAGCACCAACATGAGCGATAACGCTAAAGGCTTTAGGAGCAGAAAGATAAGGCGCGTTAAGGCGTGGAGAGGTGTGTGAGGTGTAAGGAGGAGTGATTACAATCCAGGCAGCTTGCTAGGCAATGAACTGATTAATCCCTTATCATCACCCGAATAGCGATGTGATGATCTGGACTCGTGATCTGTTTTCTTTCGGGGTGTGACAGCGTGTGTGACATTCAGTCCGCTGCTCAAATTAGGCAACGTGTCGGAGGGACAATGTACTTGTACATTCTTGTGTCCGCTACAATGATTAGCATGGATTGTTTGGTTTTGGCCCGACCAGTTCCATGTGTGTCTAAGGACTTATAAGTGATGACAAACTTTCAGGAGAATCACACTGATGTAAGAGACTGTACTGATGGGCGTGGTCTAAAATTCCAATGAGCATGCTAGAATGACCGCCCTCCATCTGAGAGTCGCTAGGCCACTCGGAGTCACTCAAGACTTCGCACACAGTTAGTGAGTAATGTGTGGTGGTCTCAGGTTAAGCACTCATTGTCCATGGGCTGATACACTGTAGAGACCCTGATGATCTACACCATAGGATCTTACGATAATAAGGTTATTAAAAACGATGGATCTTGCATCACTGGGTGATTTAAAAGCCTTAATTACACCAGCATGTCAATTCTATTCACCTTCAGTAGTCTAAGATACATCTGAGTGGATGAGAATATCTGAATCCTCATGAAATTGTAGTGGAGAAACCTGTATAAGCGTGTCGTGTTAGCAGTGAGAGGAGAGAGTGATAAATGGGTGCAGTGGCAGATGAAATCTGAGAGGCCAGGTCCTGACATGGAGATGTGTTTCTCAGACATGCTGGGATTCGGTTTCGAGCTGCCACAAGATGCTGAGATCCATGCAGGAGAGGATTTAAAAGTGACGTGATTGACCTAGTGTGCCTGCACACAAAGAATTCTGACTGCATTACACCCATTCATGTAGTGGAACACACACACACGCTAGTGAGTACTACCAGGGGACAGTGAGCACACTTGCACGCGGCCCCTATCCACAGCACCTGGAGAGTGGTCGGGTGCGTAGATGCCTTGTTCCAGGGCACTTCAGTCATGTCACATGGCTTTTAAGCTGAGCAAAACCGGTGCAAGGAATATGACCTCACCAAAAGAGTGAGAACAGAAGAGGACTGAACACTGGGTCTTGTGGGACACCAGGGGGATCTGGAGCTCTTTGACTCCGCACACTGCAAGTGCTGCAGTTCTTCATGCCAGAATGTTTTTTTTTTTAGATGGATATGTGTTACAGCGTTGTTCTTTACAGAACCTTTAGGGGTGGGGAACCCTGTATGCTTTAATAACAGCTGTGCTATAAACACTGAAAGTCACATCATTGTCGCATATTTACCTTGAAGAACTTATTGACTACAGTGAAATGAACAGGAAGAGGTGTGTAGCTATGAGAGGGAGTAGTGTGTGTGTGTGTGTGTGTGAGTGGGGAAGACGACTCACTAACAGGTCCTGGCAGTTTAATTAGCCGATACGAATTTCTGAATGAATCATTAAAGTATCAGAGAGAGAGAGAGAGAGAGAGAGAGAGATCAGTCCTGAGAACGAATATTTCTGTTTATATCTCGTCATTTTACTGACACTTTAACAACCCAGTCAGCAGATCTGTTTACTTACAGATGTTAAACCGAGAATGGGGGAGAGAGAGGGAGTGAAAGTTTTTTTTTGTTTGTTTGTTATGTGTGTGCGTGTGCGTGTGCGTGTGCGTGTGCGCGTGCGCGTGCGTGCGTGCGTGTGTGTGTGTCTATGGCATGCAGTTTTTCGGGTCTGACACAGATGTACGGTAAAGAAACCAAACTGGATGCCCCAGCAGTACCTGCTTGAAGCGTGCAGACATACATAAACACACTCTCGTTCATTCACACCCTCACACTCGTGCACTCCCTCATTTTAGTCCCGCCCTCTTTCGAACACACAAAGACACACACGAGAAAAAAAAAATCACTCTTTTGTTAAACGCTCACTGTCTGTGCCTCTTGCTAATAATATATATACATCATATGAAGTGAATCGTCTTATTTCAGTAGTACCTGCCAAGGTCAGGGGTCAAACGGCAGCATGTGAACACTCGGTTAAAGATGATGTGTTGGAAGCAGGAAAAATGGGCAAAACAGCAGGTCTTGTGCGGTGTCTCCCAGTATACAGTGGTTAATACCTAACAAAAGTGGTCCAAGGAAGGACAACTGGTGAACCAGTCACAGGGTCACGGGATGTGTGTGGATGCAGAGAGCTGGACCAAACCCTGAGCAGATCCACAGGAGGATCTGAACTAGAACATAGTAACGTCTTGGTGCTACAGATACCACAGAACATCTTGTGGAGACCAGTGTGGAGACCATAGAGCAGGCTGTAGGCAGAGGCATGCTGGTTTTAATGCCATTAAACAGCTAAAACTCTGTGAATAAAAGCGTGTTTATTAATGATTATTATCAGCAGTTGTCATTGGTCATTCTGCGTTATGTGCATTTAATGTGGAATGTGTGTGTGTGTGTGTGTGTGTGTGTGTGTGTGTGTGTGTGTGTGTAGGAGTCAGACAACTGACCTGGCTGTGCTGGTCAATCGCCTACAGGAGTATTCTGACCAGGTGGAGCATAACATTCTATCTTCTGACAAGCTGCTGGATGAGGTAACAAACATATGCATACACACACACATACACACACACACATATACACACACACACACACACACACTAGATATGCTTGTTGAGATCCTTCTTTTTACATAATTATGGCCGTAGCTAATGTAACTGCACCTAAAACTTACCTTGATTTAAACCTGCTCTCTCTCTCTCTCTCTCTCTCTCTCTCTCTCTCTCTCTCTCTCTCTCTCTCTCTCTCTCAGGACACACTGGCTGGGAAGCGTGGCCTGACTCTGACTCGGCGACTGGAGACGGCAGACAAATTGTCGGAGGCAGAAACATTGCTGAAGCAGCTGTTCATGGATGTGGACAAAGTGAAGAAACTGATGCACCCACAAGCTTCTGAGATTGAACTGGAGTAAGTAAATACACGCACACACACACACACACACACACACACACACACACACACACACACACTTGTTTTTCTTGTTGTTGACTTTCTAATGTCATAATGATGACTGCACTAACCTGAATCTCAGAAACCAGACGAAAATAATCTGGATATGATACAGCTTCCTCATGATGAATGACTAAATGAATAATCCTTCTCTCTCTCTCTCTCTCTCTCTCTCTCACTCACTCCCTACCTCTCTCTCTCTGTTTTTGTAGTGTGAAAAATCTCAATGAACGCTGGTCTGATAACTGCACGAGGTATCGGGATCTGTACAAGCAAGGCCTGAATCTTGACCTTTCACCTCAGTTCAACTGGGATAAGTTTATAACTAACAAGCAGGTGAGAAACACACATGCTCCGGTGTTCACCTGATGGACAGTCCAGTTCCACCAGGGATGAGTGTGTAGTAATTTGACTTATACATGTGTATGTGTGTGATCCAGAGGCAGATCCAGAATGGGGAATACGGCCCCAACCTGTCTGATGTGGAAAAGCAGATAGCCACCCACAACATCCTACATAAAGAGATTGAAGCTTATCGCTCTCAGCTGGAATCAGAGGTAACACACAAACACACACACACACACACACACACACACACAACAAAATGTACATGGACCAAAATGTGTCCTGCCATATATCTGCAAAATATCTGCACAAAACTATTCAGTATATCAAAGTCATTTCTTTTTAACAGGGTAACACTAAGTCCAAATATCTTAACCTATATAGCAGGCTAGCAACCTTAAAAATTATTTCTAACATGCTAATATTATAGATAAGGTTATAGAAACCAGCGATATAGAAAAACATAAAAAACATAAAGAATAGATAAAGTTTTTTAAGGGATGAAGAAGGCAGGAAAAAAATCAGCTCAAGCCATAACATAAAATACTGTATTACAAAACCTTTCTGGTACAATCACGCTACGATACAAGGCAGACACACCTAGTGTGGGTGACCCCTTAGAAAATATCACACTGAGACAACCCTGAGACTCCTACGATGTGTGTGTGTGTGTGTGTGTGTGTGTGTGTGTGTGTGTGTGTGTGTGATGTAATCCATCGTTCATCGTTCCACACAACCCTGTAACATGACTGACAGCTGATATGGCCCTTATACGGCTCCCTGATATGATCTCATGCTTGTTAGCATTCTTTAAAATAACGTTGCCTATGGCGATAACAAACTCCGCTATGTCTCACCTCATGGTCTACACGAGAGAGCAGAAAGAGAGAGAAGTCAACCGTACCCTGAGCTCACAAACGATTCGCAGCTCACCCGTTGGTGCTTTAGACAAGCTCGAGTGTCAATGACCCGTTCAATTTAACCCTATGAGAGCAGTTTAAAACTAGCCAGCATGCTAGGTACACTTTATAGTGAGAATGCTACAGTAATTAGCATTTAGCAGTTTAACGAGCTGTGTGTTTCTTCGTCCAACAGGATCTGAATCAGTACACACGCCTCATGGTGAGTTAATAATTTCAATAAAATATTTAGAGAATATTAACATCATATAATCATTTGTGAGTTTATCTACTCTCTCTCTCTCTCTATCTCTCTCTCTCTCTCTCTCTCTCTCTATCTCTGTCACTGTAGAAAGAGTCTCTGAACCGTAAGAGCCATCTGTCCTCTCTGTACGACTACATCCTGCGCTGTAATAAAGAGGTCAGCTATCTGACCGAGCAGCAGGACCGCATCCGCAAAAACGACTGGAGTGACCTGATCAGGGATTCGGCTGGACTGCGTGCTGAGTACGAGGTGAGGACCAGGAATTTTTACTGAAGACACACATCGTTTGGCTTCTTTAGTAAACCAGTACTGACCTCAGACAGTGTCCGGTTGTGCACTGAAGGCCGTTAGCATGTTTTCAGTATTGTAAATGAGGTAATGGCTAATAAAGTTGCCTTCTTCCACAGCGGTTGAGGCACAATGGCCTTGCGACCCATGAGAGCGAAGTAATCAAGCTGCAGAATGAAGCAGATGGACTGTTGGACAAAAACCATCCTGGATTCTTATCTATTAAGGTGCGTTTCAGAATAAATGGAACAGGTTGTCCAATTCCAGGAGTGCCTACAACATGATGCTGTCACCAGCATGCTTCACATTTGGGTTGGTTTTGCTCTTGGCCAGAGAGAAACTTGGCCAGAGTTTAAACGGCAGGTTTAATGTACTTAAGGAACAATTTGTACAGAAAAGGGCAGTGCTTAAAAAACTTTCCCCCAACATGAGGCTACCATCACCGTGCTTTACAGTAAGAACGGTGTTCAGTATGGAATTAGCACAGCTCTAGGGAAGGTTTTTTTAAAATAATTAAATCCAGAATGTTGCCCGGGGCTTGGTATGATAGCATTTCAGTCTTCATGATGTCTTCACTGGAAAAACTTGTCTACCAGTCTAATACTTGGAAGGAGCATAGGACTTAAAATATTCTGTAGGCAATGAATACCATACTTTATTCAGAAAGGTCTGGTAATGGTGGGAATGGCAAAACCCCAAACTCACCCAAACTAACCATAATTTGGCATCTCTAGGCATGTTTTTCCTGTTGGATGAGGCCAAACCAATCAAAATGAATGCAGGACAATAACGGGTGTTACTCAGGTGAAGTGTTCACCTGTCAGAGATGTTTGTAGATGTACCAGGGGTCCCAAACCCATACCATTATGAGGCAAAATTACCATACTGCTAATAATTTTTATCACTACATCCTTACCATGCATCCTTAGGCGATATAAGGTCCATGTCTACATGCATGTTTTTCTGGCACTTCGGTGTACTTGCCATATTTTTGCTTCCCTTCCCCCGTCCTTACCTCCCCATTTTCTTCTCTCAGTCATCCCCAAATGTGTCAGTAAGTGAGTAGCGTAGTCATTCCTCCATTCTAGAGTCACTAAGTGTTTGTGTGTTGCAGAAACATAATGCTGAAGTACAGAAGGAGTGGCGGCAGTTCCTCAACCTCTGCGCCTGCCAGGAAACCCACCTGAACAACGTGGACATTTACAAAAAGGTAGAATTAATGCTAAAGTTATTATTTCTAAAGAATTTGCTAAAGAATTATTTCCTACTGCCTTGTGCACTAATCCCTGATTCATGATCAACCTTGCAGTTCCAGCTGGACACAGAGACGCTCTCCGAGTCTCTGAAGAGGGTCAACAGTACCATGGAGCCGTCGCTGCTGTCCAACATGAGCAATTCTCAGATCCTGATGCAGTTGGAGGTACGTGAGGGCCGAGAGGAAAACACATCAACACTTAACGATCTCTACTTTCACACATTAGACAGATAAAAAGCTGACTATGCAGAATTGAGCATATACGGGATAGCCTAATCTTGTCGGATACAATTTATAATTGAAATATACATTTAATATAATTTGATAATGGTGTGTTTGTGTGTGTGTGTGTGTGTGTGTGTGTGTGTGTGTGTGTAGGGAGAGGATAGAGCAGTTCAAAGGAACGAGCGCAGACTGGCCGAGCTGAAAGAGCTTTCCTCCAAAATTCCCCCTCTGCCACTGCGCAGGGCTCATCATGGACACCCTCCTGTGGTGGCCCTGTGTGACTGGAAAACTGACAAGGTAACATGTACGCACACACACACACACACACACACACACACACACACACACACACACACACACACACGCAATGGATATTTCATAGAGTTCCTTAATCACAAATGCTCCTGTAATCTTAAACACTGCCTTGTACTCATCCCAGAACCTTTATTGATGATCAGTCCATACCGAACATCCTGTAAATGGACTTGTTGTCCATCCTTTTACATCTCTGTACTATAATTTTCCACCCACTGTGTTTTTACGCAAACTCTTGCCACAGTGTTGGAAACACACAGGTAAAGAATGCCTTTGTATGTGGTAGCATTACAATTTCCCTTCATTGGACGTTTGGAGGCCCAAACCTGTTCCAGCATAAAGATAAAGAAATGGTTTGTTGAGGGAAGGAAAACCGACTGCAACAGTCAAAGTGCTTTGCATATGAAATGCCCAGATCTTTACGTGATATAATGAAGCTTACAGAAAATGAAACGTCTTCAATCAGCTGGCCTGCCGAATTGTGACCTGAGTATTTGTGGTTACAGTCGTCAGTGAAAAAAGGGGAGAAATACACTCTGGTGTCCAGGAAGTATGAATTATGGGAGGTGAAAAACAGCTTTGGAGAGACGAAAGATATTCCTGGGGTTTGTTTCGTCATTCCTCCTCCTGATTCAGAGGCCATCGAACGGATCGAGAGGTGAGAATGGCACATACACCAACACTACAACGGTAATAATACATTGACGTGCCAGGAAAACTGGTACACTGGTCAATATTTCTTCTGGGAATTTTATTTCCAAATTATTGAACTAGATATCTGAGTTTTGGGCCCTTTTCCCTCCTGCATTTAAATATTTCACTATTGGTAATTGGTTTTATTATTATTATTATCAATAATGTTTGATGTTTGATTATGTTTGATGGTTCTACATCATGTGTTCATGTCATTAAACCTTTCCTAAGGTTGATGAAACATAAACTTTTGTCGTGTATGTGTTCACATGCAGCCTGGAACGGGATTTTGCTGGGCTGAAGAGAAGAAGGACATCTCTGCTGGCCTCTGTAAAGTCCCCAAGTGTGGAGGTAGTTAAGGTCGTTCGAAGAGGTATGTCCAACATTTTAACTGAGTAGAATAATCAAACCTAAACCCAAACTGGCTCCAAACAAGACTAACGTCTGTTCCCGCACTGCAGTGAGCACGAGTTCCGAGTACTCTACCGAGGAGACTCGCCCGAGTGCCCTGTCTAACCGCCTGGACCGGCTCATCGCTGATCTCCTTCAGTTAGAGAAAGAGGTGCTGGGCAGGTTAAGAGCTCCTCTGTCTCGGGCTGATCACACTGGAGACCTTGTTGCTCGAATCCGAGACCATGAGGTAAGACGGATGGCATCAGACACAGAGTGGCGGGGAAAGAGAAGATTCAGAATGTTTATTGTTCCTACTGTCTAAAATATGTGCCTGAAACTATACTACAGCCAAAAGTTTGTGGACACCTAATCATCAGACACATACAACATATGCTTCTTCTGCAAAGTGAAGCACTCCAACTGTTTACCAGGTCGACTCACCTGACATCAGATCCCACCATTAGTAATGCTACGTCCAGAAAATCCCTGTAGTAACCCTTATTAAAACCTTACACTCCCATCGTCATGTTCTGAAACATTGTAAATCCTGGTTTTACCATGGTAAAATCCTTAAACCCAGCTACAGCTGTGAACTTCCATTGCCCCATTTCAAAACTCATTTTCTTACATGCTGATGCTGTCACTGCTACTTCTTGGAACGTCCAACGGTTTCTGGAATTACATCCTGAAATGATCGCATGCTGAATCTTTTATTGTTACATACAGAAACTCTTATATACCAGCATAGACTCTGTACACCCTGTGTGTTATTGCAATCCTGGATCTCGTGCACTCTGTCTGTTGTTACCTACTGAGGCCACACACTGTCACATTCTCATATTGTTTCATTCTGAGACTGCTGTTATGTCCTGTTCTAGAGGGCTGTCACGACTCTGAGGAAGCTGGAAGCAGAGAAGGCTTCGATTCAAAGGGAAATTGAGCCTCTTCTAGTGGGTAAATCTTATGGCCCCAGTACGGTATCCTACCCTCCTAAACTCAGCATGGCAACAAACAAGCTCGAAGATCTCAACACCATCACCAACCTTTATGGCAGAAAGTATGTTTACTTTTGATATTAACCAAACAGCTTTTTTTTTTTCTTTAATAATTAATGTCATAGTCCAGACGACAACACAACCTGAAAACAAGAGAGAGTATGATTTTGTTATGTGAATTATTATTTTTTTTGCATTTTCAAGGGCCAGTGCTGTTTTGTCTTTGGAGAACCAAATTAAGAATGTGGGCATGGCTCTGATAGAGCTTGAGGAACAACTGGCCAGGGACACAAAAATCCTTGACAAGCCTGCTGCCATTGAGCACCATGTTGAAATGCTCGAGGTATGACAGAGGAAATCATTTTTCTTACTATTATTCAGACTTGTTTATTTGCTTAAGCTTAACTAAACTGGATGGGCTGTCCAGCCTGAGAAGAAACCCAGTCTGGGTGGTAAATAGCAACCTTTCTTCATCCTTTAGGTGATCAACAACGATATTGTAGCCAAGGAGGAAGACATCCAGAAACTGAACAAGGACCTTGAGCTTACTGAGCAGCTGTGTGGTCACCTGCAGAAGAGCTTCCATGAGTACTGCCCTGACATTAACCGGCAGGAGACAGAGGTCAGAAACCTCAGGACCCGGTACACTAACATCAACAACCAGCTACACCAGAGGTAGAAGTCTAAGTCTGGTACAGCTTCTCTTATTATTTAATCTAATTAAACTGGTAGTAACATTGTGGAGAAGTGCTCTATGGTCTATGGTCATTCCTTCTTCCACATCACTTACATTTACATTTATGGCATTTGGCAGTCACTTCCCTGGTGAACTTGTCATAATTTGGTTGGATCTTAAGTAGACATCTTGTCATCATTCCTGCACAACTTTCCTTTTGCGGTGCAGTACATTTTTCAGTTCATGTGCGAGTTTAACATATAGATTCAGGTCTTGTCCCCAAGCCTGTCCTATTTATGGTGTCTGTGTCTACGTTTACTGCGTCAAGTCCTTGATTAGTCCCTGTTGTGGTCTAGGATCATTGCAAAGTCTAATCTATTATAGTTGTGCATTTCTAAAGACGAAAGGTACTGAAAGTTACAAGACCTGAGGCCATTAAAATGCAGTATTTGTTATCCACAATTTTCTATCCTATTTGTCTAATAATAATATTAATATTATTATTAATAATAATAATAATAATAATAATTATTATTATTATTATTATTATTATTATGATGATGATTGATGATGATGATTGATGATGATGATGATTATTATTATTATTAGAAAAACTGGTACACCAGTATAATATTTTGTAAGTCCCCTATGGAAGCATAGGACTGCAGAAATAGGAATATGTACAGAGCGCTCCACAATTCTGTTGTATTCTGAGCTGTAGGATTTCTGTGATTCCAGCATGTTGCGTGGCACCCCAGACATGTTCGATCTTGTGAATTAGGTGTGACAGAACCCCAAGATCGTCTCTAGACGTGTGTGGTGGTGCATTGTCCTGTTGGAAGAGGACAAATGCAGGACAGTGTATTTATAGCTTAACTTGTATGGACACAAACTCTGAAAATATATGTCGTGACACTGTGATTGCAGATTGGTGCTGATGCAAGAGGTGACCAGTAAGTACCAGATCTTTAAGAGTACTGTCCGTTCCCTAAACACCTACCTCAACGACTTGCCCAGCAACAAGATACTTTCTGGAGACACCAAGGCGCAAATCACGGTCAAGCAGAACTCACAGAAGGTCAGTTCGGTGAAAATATCTAGGTGGAGGTAACTGTTAAATGTGAACTAAATATTTTATATAATATTAATATCTGAGAGTTCTCTGAAATGCAATAAAATATAATATTGTTAGAGAAGTTTTTCGATCATGGCTGAGGGGACTAGGAGAGGTGTGTGTCATTACCCTCTTGAGTACGTTTTTTTTAATTAAATCTAATTGCAGTGGGTTGTTGAAGAACTGAAGAAAAAATCTGATGTTATCAGCCAAATCTTGTCCCTGTCTCATGAACTGCAGACCATCCTTAAAGTATGTATTTCTATAAGTAATCTCTGAGATATACCCAAGAAACTTGCTAGTCTTGACCATGAATTGAAAAAGTCATTGTGTTTCCTGTGTTATAAGGAATACGAAGCCATTACCTACAGGTACCGCAACACTGTAGTCAATGATGAAACCGACGTAAAGAAATGGCACTCTCTCACTTTTGCTGAAGCTATTCAGAATAAGGTATCTTACCATATACAAAATGTTCTTCATTGATTTTGCTTTAGATCATGATGAACACTGGCATCAAGCTTAGATATTTTTTTACTTTCTAGGAAAGAAGCATTGTGAAACGATATCATGAATTGTTGGCAGAGAACATCTATATTCTTGACCTAATGGGCCTGGCCAAGAACATCAAGGTGAGGTATAATAGTGACATAATGGTGACATGATACGGCCAGGTAAATAAATTCTGTAGTGAGCTCAGAGAGCAAGTTAAAATGTGCTGTCCATCTCCATGTTTTGGTTGCCAGGAAACCTATTTTAATGTGGTAATATAGGCAGGTTAGCTGTTACATTGCTTAAATATACCAGAAAATATATGGGAATCAAACGAATGTGTATTCATCCTGTTATAGCAAAGTTTCGAAGCTGTCACTGTGTTTGTGATCTCTACAACGTTCTGAGATGTGGTCTATTGATCATACTGTCCAATGCTAAACTACCAAGTAAAAAGAAAATTCTACCCTTAATCACATTACACCTTGGTTAATGTGTATAGTGCAGTAGGTGGTGGGATTTAGAACCACAGTAAAACACATTAATACAGCTACATTCAAAGATGTTTCTACATTCAAGTTGTTTGAAAGTCAATATGGGGCAAGTTTTTTCTCTTCTAGCTGTTAAATCTGCTTGGCAACCTCAAGTACATTTACATTGTAAATTTTGGCAGACGCCCTTACCCAGGGGCTCAGCAATGGCAGCTTGGTGGTGGTAGGATTTGAACTTATGACCTTCTAAAAAAAAAAGAAGGCAGACATCTTAACTACCAAGCTACTACTTTGTGCTGGGTGTACCATGCACCTAGATTTATCCACCACTGCCTGTGTAAAGGAGCTTGTGAGATACAAGCTTGTCTGTTTCAGACTAATTTTGTCCTTCTCTGAAAATACTCACACTGCAATAGCTAAATTTGTATTTAGAGCTTAGAGAATTGTAAATTGTTATCAGTTAAATATCTATGAATTATACACAGTATCAATGAGCTACATATCTCATGTCAACTAACTTTACAGAATGAAGTCATTGTGAGCCAGGTAGTGGTTTACCAGCAGAGAGAAATGGAAGAGGTGGAGAGCCTGAAGAAAGAGCTGGCTGATGAGGTCTCCCGACGTATTCACGCTGAAAATGAACTGGAATCGTTCAGAGTCAGGCTGTTGTCCCTCAAAAACCGGCGCGGAGTGGAGCGGGTGGAGGAGATAGAGACGGTGCATTACTACCGTGATCCCAAATTGGAGGCTGACCTAGAAATAATAAAGAAAAACATTAAGGAAGAGATCGCGAAACATTCCATAACACAAACTGACATTGAAATAGTCAATAAGAAAATCATCTCCGTGGAACATGAAATAGTGAATATCAAGCCGAAGCTGGTGACCAAAGTGATGACTGAGTATGCAAGGGATCCTCAACTGGAAAAGGAGGAGGTGTTTATCCGAGAAGAGATGCGAAAGATACGAGAGGAAATAAGAATACGGGAAACTGAAATTGTGCAGAGGACCAAGGAAATCACTATCTTGGAGAAAAAAGCACCAGTAATCAGAGAAAGAGTGATCAAGAAGGAGGTGATAAAACTGGAGAAAGATCCTGAAATGCTAAGAGCTGTAATTAGGTTCAAGGAGGAAATCTCTGATGTAGGCCTCAGATCTAAAAATTTAAGTGAGGAAATCTTCCACTTAAGAAGCCAGATCAACAAACTGGAGATACTCATCCCAACCATTCAACCTCAGATAGTCATACAAGAGGTAAAGAAGATAGAACAAGACCAAGAGCTCTTAAAAGAGTCCAGGATTCTTCGTACAAGCCTTGAGGAAATAAGGGAGGAAATTAATATCTTGATTAAAGAAGTTAAAACCTTACAAGTTCGTTATACTCAAGTACAGACAGTGAACCAACGGGTTGAGGTCAGGGAGACCATCAATGAAGTCTATAGAATCGACCCTGATACTGAGGCAGAAATAAGGCGGTTGAGAAAACAGATTCAAGAATGGGTGACAAAGCGCACAGAAATAGAGAATAGAGTAAGTGTGGTGACGGTGGACATTAAGACTTGGCGTTCTCAGAAACCCAGGGTTGAGGTAAGAGAATCTGTACAGGAAATTATAAAAGAAGAGCGGAGTCCAGAAATTATTCGCGAGATAACAAGGCTGAATGAACAGCTGACACGCCTACGGGCTAGTTACCAAGCTACGCTAAATAAGCTGACCATTATACGCAAACAGAGAGATGAGTTAGTGGTGGAGAAATCCAAGGTTCAAATACAAGTTGTTACAAAAGAATTAATCAGATATGAGAACGATCCTCTTGTGGAGAAAGAGGCTGAGCGATTGAGAAAACTGGTACATGAAGAATATCAGCTCTGCCGCACAGTAGAAGAAAACGTTTTTGATCTCCGTCAGAAGTTCACTGTGCTGGAAAAACAGAAAGTTGAGGAGAAAATTATATACCAGGAAATCATAGTTCTCCAGAAGGATCCAAACCAGATTATTGAGCATGAACGGTTGAAAAAGAGGCTTCATGAGGAAAGCAGGTCTCGTTTGGAATTAGAGGCTGAAGTAAAAAGATGGAGAACCATTGTTCTGGAGAAGGAAAAGAGCGTGACTCATACAGATATTCGGCAGAAAAAGATCCTTGTCGAGACAGAACTTAGACAGATCAGGTCTCGAATTCTTGAATTTGAGAATGCGCCACCTCCTGAAGAGAAAATCATCTATGAGGAGGTCATAAGAGTAGAAAGAGATCCAAAATTGGACAAGCTAATTAGTGAAACCCGTAGTGAGATTGAAGCAGAGAACATCAAGGTCATTGCCATGGAAAGGGACATTCGAAACCTGAAGCTCAGAATAGATGTCCTTACCAAAGAGAAATCTGTAGAGAGGACGGTCTATAAGGAGGTGATCAAGTTTGAGAAAGACCAAACTGTAGAGATTGAGAGAGATCGTCTGCGAACCCAATTAATGAAACTCAGAAGCTCCATCAAGACTCAACAGGAGGAAATCCAGCGCATTAGTGTCAAGGTGACCCGTATTCAAACCTCAGTGACAAATGTCTCCGTAGAGGAGACCACACTTATCTCAACCAGGGATACACTGCTAAAAGAGAGGGACGAGCTTCTCCGGGAGTTGAGGAGAATAGAAACTGAAAAGCATGAGATCACAATAAGATTCCAGCACGAGACCAAAATACTAAGTGAGAGAACTCAATCATACAAACAAAGGTTCTTGAGGCTGGAAGCTGAGATACAGAGTCTAGAAAAGGATATACTTGTTGAGAAAGAAAGAATACAACAAAAGGAGATGATCATCATTGAACTGCAGGAGACCTTGCACAAGGAGGATCATTCTGAGACCCACATGAGAGAAACAAGCAAATCCACCAAAATAACTATTCTGGATCCAGAGACTGGGAAAGATATGTCAGCCTACGATGCTTATATGCAGGGTCTTATTGACCGGAACCAGTATATCCATCTGCAGACACTTGAATGCAGTTGGGAGGAGATAACAAATAGTGGGCCTGATGGTGAAACCATAATTCTACAGGACCGCAAGAGTGGGAAGTCGTACTGCGTCCAAGAGGCACTGAAAGACGGAAGATTGACCCAGTATGATCTTCAGCAGTATAAGGATGGCAAAATTGCCATCTCAGAGTTTGCTCTCAAGGTTGCAGGAGAAAAACACATCAGCTCAGTCACCATGCCAGTAATACAAACATCAAGCTCAAGCTTCAGCTCCAGCTCTTTGAATAGCTCCAGCTCTTTACGTCGAAAAAGCTCAAGCACTACCAGCCTAAACATCATCACCAATGTAGAGGAGACTTTCCCAATCGCTGGTGTTCTTGATACCACAACAAATAGGTGCATGTCTGTGAGAAGTGCCATGACCCGTAAACTGATTGACCCGGACACAGCTCAGAAGCTTCTGGAAGCTCAAGCAGCCACAGGAGGGATTGTGGACATTAGCAAAAAGGAACGCTACTCAGTGCACAAGGCAGCAGCTCTTGGCCTGATTGACCAAGCTCAAATGGCCAAGCTCATCACTGCCCAAAAGGCATTTACAGGTGTAGAAGACCCTGCAACCAAAGGGCGCCTGTCAGCATGGGAAGCCACCAATAGAGGCTACATGACACCTGAGAATGCCAGGCGGTACATGGAAGCACAGCTTCTCACAGGGGGCCTGGTAGACCCCAACAAAGCTGGTCGAATCAGCTTACAGAATGCCATTAATGCAAATCTGGTCAACCGTGAAACAGCTAGAGAGATCGAAGAAGAGGACAAAATGCTGAAGTATTTGATCAACCCAATTACCAAGGCAAGGATGACATACAAGGAAGCCATGGAACTGTGCAAGAAGGATCCATCCACTGGCCTCCTCCTGCTCCCAATAGCATCTAATGATACACCAGATTCTATCTCAGTCTCCAGATACCATGTCTCTTCCTCTATAATTTATTAGAGGAAAGTAAGGCTTACCTTCAGAAAAATATGAACAAATTTGAGAAAAGTTATCTAGTTTCTGGTGTAGGCTATTAGGTAATATCGCTCAAAAGAAAATTAGGAATCTTGGGGTTCTACACATAATATATATACATGTGTGTGTTAGTCCTAAAGAATGGTATTTACCTACATTTATACAATTTCCTACAATATTTGGTGTTGTTTTTCTCCATATCTTGTGCATATATCTTATCTGACCTCATATGGCAGCTTTTAATAAACATTATGTATCTGTGACTCTTACCTGTGTGTGAAGTTTTTTGTTTTTTTTACCAAACAGAAAAAGTTGTTAATGTACTTTATTACAGTATACATACTTAGTAGGTTACCCATGAGGCATGGAGCTTGTGGAAGTATTCTGTAGATAATGAACACCATACTTCATGCTCCTCTAACCATAATATGTCAGAGTCATTTTTTATGTAATACTTTAAAACATGTCCCTTTCTGTGTTGTTTATGACTGGACAAGTAAGTGTCCCTGCTGTAATAAATCATTTATTAAAGGAAATATCAACCTGGAATGACTTCCAAACTAATAATAATTAATGAATTAATAATTAACGTGTAATCCAAAATGTACTCTTCTGAAGCATTAGTGGTGCAATTCTGATTTATTTTGTGTGTTACTGGGATTGTGGACGAATTGTGCAACAGTACAAATCTGCAGTTTAGTTTTATTAGACAGGTATTTTAGAGAGATACCAAATTATGAAACAAGTCCAAATAAGCAATTATATTTGATGACCAGTAATTACTAATATTCTGAAGAGAATTTACAAAAATCACTTATAATAAACCATTATTCTCAATCTATAACTTCAAATAAATATACACACACTAGAAACAAAAACATAACCCATGTATTTAATGTTTATACTTTAAGTGACAGGAAAACAAGCCCAGAGTCGCTTATATTTGGTGTTTTTATGACCTTATTAACTGTAATGAGACACAATATTGAACTGTAATCCTTTACATTACTTCATTACTGTAAAAAAAATCATTACACGCCTTATCCCCAACACTGTACATCCTCTGGTAAACGTCACACTTGATAATCATCAGCTGTATTTTTTTTTTTTTTACTGTAAAACACCTGAATTATGAAGAAAGAGGCACCAATGAAGTTAGGAAAACATAATAATCAGTCTGACAATAGAAACAAGCTAAATGTCAACAATATATACAAAGTGGATGTAGCAGCAGAAATCACTGTCAATAATCATCTGTGTTCTTGCTGTTAAAGTTTACAATTGCTACGAATTTAGATCAAATGTTTTAAAGTTGCCTTAAGCTAGAAAATATTAGCTAAGGCTAACAAAGAAGTGTTTTATTGCTAGTGTCTTACATTGGCTAGCCTGATAACAATTCTGCCCATGAAAAAAGTTCAATTAGGAGCCAATTCTCCGAGTACAGATTTATTTATCTCATTTAGATTAAAGTTGTCTGATGGTAAAACAACCCCATAATTTTATTAATATATGATTATAGAGAAATGTAGCACTATAGCGTTGCAAATAAATAAAATAAACTTGCACTTTATGATTTCACTGGCTAACATAAAGGGGTTATTTGGTCCAAATCAGATCACTATGCACATCTAGTCAAGTCGCCAACACAAAGTATCCTATGTGGCGTCTTGACATAGGCTGATGCTATGTGGTGTCCTGTGATACACTGATTAGCCATAACATAATGTTATGTTAACACCACCTACCTAATCAATTCTGACCCATCAGACATGGACTTCACAAGACCTCGACCGATGTTCTGTTGCCACTTTTGATATGCATTAAAGACCTGCTGTTCTGGAGCTGCTCTGACTGGAGCTGCTCTGCTGGAGCTGCTCTGACTCAGTCAACTAGGTTGTCAAATTTGCTGAGATTCTGCTTTGGGAACTGACTGCTCACTTGCTACCTAATATACCCAACCCCTTTACAGGTGCCTTGAAACAAGATAATTTTTGACAAGAGCCAGATTGTGATGTCTAGATGACTGGGTCAGAGCATCTGCAAAACAGCTGAACAACTGATAAATACGGTAATAAGGTCATGGGTGCTCAAGCCTCACTCACGTCTGTACCGATCCCACAGAAAGATTTGCTGATAATGTCTTGAAGACAGATATTGTTTTGGTGACTGCTTAGACAGGTGGTGTTAATGTGATGGCTGATTGGTGTACTTACTCTATATATTGCTTTATGATTCTATTGCATGTAACGGCGAATTTCAAGTAATTTACACACAGACCGTCATCCTTCTTCAAGAGTAGTTTTATTTACCCAAACGAAGCAGCATGCAGCTCTCAGCAAAGCGATGTGGCGTTCCTGCCTAAATGACAGACGCTTCTCTTTATATATACTTTCAGACCAGGTCTAAAATAAGCTCCACCTATTTCTCTGGTCATTTACCTTTCTTACCTTATAAGGTAACGTCTTTTTTTTTTTGTCTATTCTGGTCAGCAGCTAGAATATTTCTACACAGAAATGGCTAGTCATATTTATTTGCTTAACAACACTCTCTATTACTTTCTTTCTCAAAAACACTGTCTAGTTCTTACTTTCTCAAAAAGCAGTTTCTGGCTTTCTGTGTCTTTACAATTACTTTACATGCACTACTATTATCTAATGTTGTTTTTGTTGGTCTATGCTACAGTACCATGAGTAAGAGTTGATTCCTTTGTGGAATACTTTTATTATTGCTTTTGTACATTTGCTAACTTACAGCAACTTGATAATCAAAAAATAAACAAATATAAACATAAGAGGTTTCTGCAGTTGAATGAGTAGGTGTGATGGCCTCCACTTTGTGCTGGTCTGTAAAAAGAGGCAAAACAGGAGATGAAACTGATGGGTACAGTCTATGCTATGGATATATATGAATATATATATATATTCAAACCACTTGTGCTCATTGCTA
>JAOVVF010000011.1:17963964-17974455 GCA_028565595.1 Duopalatinus emarginatus
ACACGTCTAGAGACACCAGATTATGTTTAGAGGAACACTCATCTGAGTTTGGGGATTAGTCATTCACACCTAAATCAACAGATCTCTGAGTTGTGGACAGTATAGCATTCATTATGGAAGGGGGACAAACAGGTGAGTCACAGAAATCATCCTAAGTGCTACATAAGATACTACACCAGTGCACTAAATGTGCCCAATTATAATAATAATACATTATAGAGATTTAGACACTAATTAGACTTTTGGTGATCAGCTGATCTGTGTGACACTGTACAGACATGAACCCTACAGTTTTGTACTCTGTACAAAAAATGTGTACACACACTGCGTATTAAAGATTGTAGTAAAACACTGTGTCTAGAGTGAAAGGTGAAGACGGACACCTTACCTGTGATGAGAAAAGAGTCCTGAGGCGTACTCTAGCACCAGGAACTCCCGCAGGTTAGAACCAAAACTACACACACACACACACACACACACACACACACACACACACACTTTAAGCAAAATGTATTATCAACATTTCAGAACTAATAATTAACTCATCAGTATTATTCCTATTAATTTAATTAATTTGTATCCACATTATGACACCTAAAATGTGGTGTTATAGGAGTTATATTGTGTGTATAGAGTGTGACAGAATAAACACTATAAAAGCTCATCATTATAAATCATAAATAAATAAATCCCCTCTCATGTGTAAGTAAAGGAATGACCACACTGTTAAGCTCGGCTCTTACTGGAGGTTGTGTGACTGCAGGAGTTTGCAGTGATCAAGCAGGTCAGTCAGGTGAGCCACAAACCACCAGTTATTCAGGGCAATGCTGCAGATCAATTAACACAATAAACAAACACACACACACACACTTTTAACTGACATGGCTCAGCAAACTGTACAAGTAATATGTGAGGGAGACGAGAGACATGGAAGAGAGATGAGAGAGACGTGACAGAGAGAGACAGACAGACAGACACACACAGACAGAGAGAGAGAAAGAGGTGACAATGATGAGTTCATTGTGTATTACGTCTAACCTGCAGTCTTTAATAACTTGGTGAAGGTCAAACTCAAATGCAGCCAGTAAGATGCTGTCCAGAGGCTCTGGAGCACTGTGAGACTCCAAGAACATGTCCATACTCGACTAAACACACACACACACACACAAAACACACACACACACACACACACACACACAAAACACAACAGGTTTAAAATGACCAGTTGTTATTAAGTGTTTTTTTTCCTCAATTTCATCTTAATAATTACACTAACACAAAGAACACTTATCGTGTGTGTGTGTGTGTGTGTGTGTGTGTGTGTACCTGAGCATAGTAATGCAGCTCAGCTGGTTTAACAGTGGGATGAGAGAACAGCAGACGGCTGATCAGTAAATGGTACCAGGTTCCCAGCAGCTCTTTCTGCTCCAATAGAGCATCCTCGTCTCCAACCAGGACCTGAACACACACACACACACACACACACACACACACACAAATAACATAACATTAACGTTTACATGATAAGATCATAGTTGCTGTAATAAGTGAGAATAAATAAAAAGCATCCTGACTGGTACTGTTGTAGTGTTGTTGATTATTTTCCTATTATAACTATTACTATTGTGATTATTATTTTTATTATTATTGGAAGATGAGGCGTCACCTTGCAGATGGTCTCCAGGTGACGGTTGCTAGCGAAGGAGTTGTCTTGGAGACAGCGGTCACATTCCTCGTGCCAGTGTCTCCACTTCACATCAAACTCTGTCAGGGTCTGAGTGCTGCCGGGCTACACACACACACACACACACACACACCTCAACAAGCTTCTTCCTGTACCTGTTTGTCCTCTGTACCGGTCAGTGTGGACATCACAGTTATAACAGCCAGCACTGCATCCAGGCTTTAGACCAGTACAGTGTTGTGTAGTCATGACCAATCCTCACTTCCACATAACCACCACACCAGTGTACATCACCACTAGGGCTGCAGCTTTCGAAAATTTTAGTAGTCGAGTAGTCGTATTCTACTGAAAATTCCTTTGATTAATCGAGTAATCGGATAAAACATATTTTTGCTTGGTTAAAGAGTAATTATAAATACAAATAAGACATTTCACTGGATTATTAATGACCAATTGGTTTAATTTTTTAGATAAACTTTATTTCTTAAATTTTTGTGCATAGCAGCAAAGTATTTTCTTGTCTAGAAACACAAATAAAAATTAATAGAATAAAATTATTTTTTAGCTTATTAATTCTTGAATAAAATATATAAGGCATTAATAAATAAAAAAAAAGCATAAACATTGCCTTTATGTTGTGCAACTTTCAAGAAAATTTGAACAGCTAATTAATTTTCTCTTTTAATCTAGATGGCCTTTTGGCTTTCTAAAATGCCAAAAGGTCTCTTAGCTCTTGATCACTACCCCATGTTGTCTCACACCTATTTGTGTATAGAGATGTCCCATCCCTGCCCATCTTTAAAGTGTTATTCCCCATTTCCTTCCTAACCCCCCTCCTTAACCTGTTCCTGTTATCTTCATCCCACAATCACCCCTCCTTAAACTCCTCTTCATCCCCCCCCCAAAGTCCTCAATGTATATAAGTTTCCTTCTTGAAATCACTGATCAGACTGGATGGACTGGACTGCAGTAACGGCTACACTGGACCCTGTTGCAGGCTCGACTAGACCCTGTTGACAGACTAAGCTGAACTCCGTCGATAGACTTAACCCAACTGTACCACACGTAACTTCTGTATGTGTAAATAAACTCAAGTCAGCGCCGAAGCCTCCAGTCTCCTGACTCGTCTATGCAAGATTCCTAACAACTGTCTGTGACTATCATGTTTAAAATGCTTAGATGTTAGCTCAGATGCTTGCTCTGGGTCTACATAATGGCACTTTGTACACAAATTTGTCCATTGTCTAAAGTTGCACAACATAAAGGCAATGTTTATGTGTTTCTTTAAAAAAAAGCTAACTGTGAATAAGACAAATATTCTTTATAAGATTTTGAGTTTTTGCAGTGTTTAAACTAAAATTAAGACGCCACATTTCAGACACTGGCCACACTGTATCGTCTGCTAGAAATGACCAGCTACTGATTAGTGAGCTAAATTTGACAACTGCTCAGCTAACTGTATCATGTTATGAGTGTTTCATCTTCTTAACTCTACAGCGCCGTCTTTTTACAGATGAGATAAACCGTGTATAAAGTCAGAAGTTAATCTTTAGACCATACTTGTCATCACTGTAATTAACTAGCCAAACAGGCGTCAAAATTAAACATAAACCTTACTAACACACGAACGTTACATACTTTACTAATATAACGTTGGCCCTGTGGAGGACTGACGTTATGTTTTTAAAGTACATTAACGTTAAGTAAGTAATTTTTTATCTGTCTTTGGCTCTTTCGCTTCATTCTGGGTGTCTCTAGAGGAGATGGTACAGCATGGAAGATGCAACGAGTAGACATGACTGTGTCCTTGCAGTTCAGTCTGAAACGCTCCCTCACTTTTAATATTATTGCGATTTGTCATTATTTTATCTTCCCGCTCCTCAATGAAACATATCTTCTTCCTTCTACCTCTTCCATTGCGTGGGTGACGTAAGCGCGTTATTCCACATTAAATGTAGTCCGCGCGAAATACAGCGCTTTGAGCTTTACAGGAAAATAAACGGTTACTCGAGGCAGAGAAAATTCCTCTATTATTTTTTGTAATCGAGGAACTCGAATTACTCGAGGAATCGTTTCACCCCTAATCACCACTCTAGGACCTCTGGGTGAAAACACCCTGACTGTTCAGACTGGACCGTCGTTTGTCTGGATGAATATCTGCTAAGTATATGAATATAAGCATGAACTATATGGATGGACAGAAACAGTCCTCACATTAAACACAGGCATTTTGTGCAGCAGGTTGTCCAGGAGCTGGTACGTGACCCTGGACGCTGGCTGTAGAGATGCCTGTTTCTGCAGAACCTGTCGAGCCTCGTCCATACGGCCTTGCAGGACAAAACTCATCACCTAGACAGAGAAAGAGAAAGACAGTGAGAGTGGTGGAGGGGGTTAATACTGTGTATGAGGTTTTTGTTGAAGAGGATGATAGAGGATGAAAGACCACAGTACCACATCCCAGTACGCGTGATGACGTGTGGGGCTTTCACTCTGCAGGACCTCGTGCGCTTTTTCGTCCACGTCAGCTTTGTGAAGACGCACCCAGTCCAACAGGTGCAGCAGCAGAGAGCCGGCTAAACACAATGACATCACGTGACTCGTTTATATTTTAATAAACTTGTCCTGTAACATTCAAAATGTCCGAAAATGTTATTTTATATGATCTTATACAGTGACTCTCAAAAGTGAGAGATTTATCCAGGTTAAATAAAAATAGTTCAGCAGACAGAGATCCAGTTTTAGACACAAGGTGCAGACGCCATGATGGTGACCAGGACTTCAAGGTTCATCCGAGTGAGTAAAATAATACAGGAAAGATGACAATCCTGCACCTAATTCCTGGGTCACACAGAAACCAGCAGGTTCCCTACAACCATGATCATCTCTCCTATGTTGCTGTGGCCGCTAAAGATCACACTAACAACTGACTGTTAACTACGTTACCTGCATCACACACAGAACAGAACCTTCTCTACACCAAAATTCCACAGACAACCACAACCTTGTGAACTCCTCACAGAGGTCATCAGGTAGGCACCTCCCTTTTTCTGTGTTTGGGTGAATCAAGCCCACGACACCTCCGGAAGGCTCAGCAGTAATGTCTGGCGTCCCAGACCCACTTCCCTCCAAGTTCACCTCATAACCCTACTACCTACATTCAGCTGTACATACTACACACACCAGTCGTTACACACACAATGTAAATCCTTGGCCGCCCCGGTGGCTAAGGCAATAACTCGGCCCAACTAGCACTGGTAATACATGCTCAGTGCCACTGGTTCCATGTAGGATTTACTCATTATATAATTCAGTTGTTCCTTGACCTTTTCCCCTCATCCTGAGCCCTTTTGATCCACAACCACTGACTAGCTCTCTCAGATACATCTGACAGTTCTTTTACAGTTGTCCTTAGTGCACAGCCTTTAATTCCATTCAAGTTCAATTAGCAGAGACGTGGTGGACTTTGCTACAAAACCTCTAACCCCTATCTCTACTGGTCTAATGTGTGCCTGCCACCCATGCTCTCACTTCATCCTCAAATGGAACTGTCAAGTCTATAAAATAAACTATTCTTCTGCTCTCTGAGTACAACACCATGTTGGGCCTCACCGTAGTTACCGTGATGCAGTGTGGAATCTGCAATCTGGTGTTCACATCAACTATTAGCTTCCAATATTGTGCATTACTCCAACTAGCAATATTCACCCTCTGTGTTCATTTTCTCTATACTTAATTAACCTCCTATTAGTTAACTAACCGCCATACTGTTAATCTCTATGCGCTTTCTATCGAGCCCCCCTGCTAGCACCCTGAGCACCCGATCATGCCTCTATGTATACCGGCCCTGCGATAAACTAACCTTGCATGCTGACAAGATACTTCAGCATCTCTTTACTACCACATAACTTACAATTAGGATTATCACCTACCCACTGACCAAGGTTTCTGTCTAAACCTGGATCAACGTCTGCCGAACCGTTTTCATTCCATATGGATGTTTTCCCAGAACAGTCACGACATGTACATGTATATATCGTATAATAGGTGTATTATAATTAAAATATGTAGTCATTTATTTATAAAAATGACATGACTAGTGATGTGCACATAACATAATTATAAAGTGTGTTACGTGTTCAACATGAAGCAAATCTACCTGGCGCAGCATCAATGAAAAGCACCTCACAGAGATTCCAGATTAGCTCGATCGCTAGGAGAATAGACACCTAAACACACACACACACAAACACACACTTTAAAAAACAAATAATTAAAATGTTCTAAATTGTTTAGCATTCTGTATAATTTTTATACTTTTTTTTTTTTTTACAAACATCTATAAAACTATAACATTTGATATAAAGGACGGAAATAGTATAGTATTACTGTGTATGTGTCAGTGTGTATCAGTACCTGATTACTGTACTGTGTGTCTGTAGTCGATACTGCTGACGACCAGACACAGACAGACAGACAGACAGTGAGAGAGTAAGAGAGAGAACAACCGTTAACACTGGTCTATCAATTGGTATATCAAAGCATTGCATAAATCCCCACCAACCAACCCAAACACACACACACCTGCGACCTGCTGCAGTTCCTCCATACAGGCTCGGATTACCGACCTGTAGTTCTTACTGATACTCACAAACCTGCAAAGACACAAAGAGAGTCAGAAACTATGTACAGGAACAAACAGCAGCAGTGACACCATCAGGGTCGACACACACACGGGTGTATATTTATATTTATTTAACTGATCTGGCTGTTGAACAGGACACTTATACAGTAGACTCTCAGAATGCTGATCTGTTACACAGGAGCTGCCCCCTAGTGTTCACTGGTGTGTGTTTCACTGCACGGATGGGTTAAATGCGGAGGTCACATTCCTCTGTGTGCAAAACACAGTAGGCAAATAGTTCACTTACTTACATCTTACATCTCATGTACAGTAATCCCTCGCTACTGTGGTTCGTTTATCGCTGACTTGCAGTTTCATGGGTTTTCAAAAAATATTAACGTAAAATTTTTATCACTGTATTTTCGCCGCTTTGTGGGTTTTTCGGTACTCCGTCTAAAGTATTTTGCGCATGCGTAGTACGTATTGTACAATAATGTATAAATTTGATGAATTTTGCATAAAAATAAAATATCACAAAATGTATAAAAATATATCAAAAATATTAATTCTAACATTAAAGAATGTTATAAATCGTAAATAATTACTATTTACAGTAAATAGCGTGTTTATTCGGCGGATGAATACACACCAAAAACTAAATGAAGTACTTGTGCCCGCTTGAGATGTCACTTGCCGACGTGCGATATACACACGATCGGTTGATTGATGAAAACCAACCAACCAGAGAATGCTGCTCTGTATCCCAGTTGCTGATTGGCTCAGTAACCGTCGCATCTTGTTTTCTTTCGCTGTGTGCATCTACCCCCTCTCAGCTCTTCCACTTAACGATTCACTCCGGTTTAAGAGTTTAAAACATTTTTATGAACATTTAAGTCAGTGTTTCCCGCAGCGCATTCTAGATAAGGCGGCTGCCTTAGCAAACTCGCACTACCGCCTTGCCAACGTTCCAAAAAAAACAAAAAACCGAAGTAATAATGCTTTGCTAGGCTCTGACATTAAGACAGCATTGATAACACTGAATTGCGACACCTGCTGGTTGGATATATGACTACGCCGTGTCTGTCATGGCCGAGGACCAATTTAGAGAACTGCGCGGGACTTTTTTCATGCCGCGACCGCCCGCTCCCGCTGAAATTCTGACCATTACCGCCCGCGACCGCAGCGTGTGTGCAACGTGTCCGCCCATTCCCGCAATGTGTATTTCTAGTCCCGCCCGCAACCCGCGAAGCTATGAGAATTATTCCCGCACACTGATAGAGATACATTGATTTTGTGTCTTCTTCATCCCGCAGGAGTAAACGTAATATAGGATATTAATAAAAAGATTCTCAGGGTTTGTTTCGTTTTCGTTTTCTGCAGCTTTTAACGCATTTGTCGGGAATAGCGCTCCTATTTCAAATTAAGTTTAAAATAAAGTCAGTTTCATATTCTGTTCTCATTCTGCCCATTCTGTAGTGTAATGGACACAAGTGTGTCATGATGCTCTTACTGCTGTTTCTTGTTCTTGCTCGGAATGTCATCTTTAACGTTCTGCAGTCCGACAAAGATGTGATGAGACTCGTTGAAGAGCTTGCGCAGGATTGGCGAGTAGATGTCCTCGTCTCTGCGCACCACATGGACGAAAGGACAACCAGAGCCTCCAGGGCCAGGACCTGAGTATGTGTGTGTGAGTACGAACGAGACAGTTATGGGCCAGTTGAAATCATAAGGCAGAAAATTAATACTAATTTTCTAGACCTGAGCGATCTGATAGCAAACCATCTAGATGTTAGTATGGCTACATCAGATCAGCGATTAGAGTCTTTTAACCCTCTCCAAAATCGTCAACATGTATATGAAATCCCATACCCACAACTTTCCTCAAACAGACACTACCGGAAATAATCAAACCTATTTTAAAAATAATAAATTCCACTCTTAGTACTGGCCATGTCCCTAAATCATTTAAATTTGCAGTTATTAAACCTTGACCCCTGCCAGCTGTCTAATTACAGACCGATATCCAATCTCCCCTTCATCTCCAAGAGCCTAGAAATGGTTGTGGGGCAGCAGTTATGTTCACACCTGCATAGCAATAACCATCAGAGCACAGAGACAGCGCTGATTAAAGTTGTAAATGACCTGTTACTGGCCTCTGATCAGGGCTGTGTCTCCCTACTTGAATGGCTTAAGTCAAAAGTGCACCTTTCCACACCATTGTCATGGTGTTCTTCTTCACGGTGTTATTCTCCTTCATAGGCTAGAGAATGTTGTTGGAGTTGTTGGAGGGAACAGCCTTGTCCTTGTTCAGTCTGTCTTATTTGAGTGACTTATAAGTTTGTAGATGTAAATGGTGACTATTCTATGCCCAGTAAAGTAAACTTTGGTGTTCCACAAGGTTCTATTTTAGGCCCAATGTTATTTTCTTTACCTCTGGGTAATATTATTCGTAAACATGGTATCAGCTTTCACTGTTATGCTGATGATACACAGTTATATGTGCCTGCAAACCTGGATGAGAGACACCAGGTTAGTCAAGTTGAGGAATGTGTGAAGGACATTAGACAGTGGATGTTAAACAATTTTTTATTACTAAATTCTGATAAAACAGAAGTATTAGTATTAGGACCTCAGGCAGCTAGAAGTAAAGTTTCTGATTCCTTGTTGACTCTGCAGTTATGCTGTTTTAGCGAGTCTGTTGAAGTTTCTGCTTGCTCTCTGCACAATTTATATTTAATTTGACTATTACATAAGAGATTATACCTAACTCTCTATACTCTCTTCTCTACCCTCTCTCTTCAACTCCCATTCGGATGAGCTACACCTGATACGGCTGATACCCTGATTTCTGATTCCTCTTGTTCCCCACTATGATCCACTATGACCCCCTTTATCTTCTTGGAGTCTCATCTGACCAACATGGACATGGACAGTCTATAGAACACCATAATAGACAGATGTAGAAACCATGAATTAGATTACAGACTTTAATTAATTCTCTGACTACTTGCACTTTTTTATTTACAATTACACTGTCTGGGTCACCCAGATGGGGACGGGTTTCCTTATGAGTCTGGTTCTTCTCAAGGTTTCTTCCTCTCGTCATCTCAGGGAGTTTTTCCTAGCCACTGTCACCACCGGCTTCTCATCAGGGATAACATTTATATAAATGTATTTGCATTATTTTTGTAAAGCTGCTTCTTTGGGACAATGTCCATTGAATTGGACATTTGATTGGATTGGATGAATTGAATTAAAGTTGAACACAAACACAATGTGTCTCTCTCACACACACACACACACACACACACACACATCTTCAGTGTTTGTTACCTTGTAATTTAAAGTTGGTCTCATACACCAGCAGGTCTCCTGGACCCCACTCGAAGCCCAGGTGCTTCTGTTTACGTCCTGCACCAGGGATCGGCTGCATACATGCACACACGTTTACTCCTCAATGCAAAGACTATACAACAAGTCTCAATTTTTTACAGCATCAGAACTGATCTGCTACTGTCTGAACGACACTACAGAGACTAAAACCCTGATATACACTGTGATATGTTACTGTTGTGTCACCTTCACTGTAGATTGATAACTGTGACCTCTGATAGCTCATGGCAATCATCTATTACAGTCTGATCATCTATTACAGTCATACCTGCACTAGTGCAAAACCTATTAATGCTGTCTATGTAATGTAAATTGTAAAATACACCTCACATATGCATGTAGGTACACCACTCTAGATAATTCTAATCCTTTATTATTCTGTACTTGTACCCCACGTTCCTTCTTTCGTTTATTGATATACATATATACATATTAGGGCTGTCGAAGTTAACACGATAATAACGCATTAACGCGATCTCAAATTATCGTGATTTTTAAAAAAAAATAGTTAACGCAAATTCTAATTTGGCCCTGCGATTCACCCGTAGTTTATGTTGCTGCTTCAGTAACAGTAAGGCTGCATTCAAAATCGCGTACTCAAGCAGTACATACTGAATTCGAGGCAGTGTGCACTGTTATACCGTTGAAGCAGTACGCAATTCCAGTATACAAGCGAGCAGTATACACAGCCTCGGACGCACTACATCCGCTATACAGAAGTATGCGATTTCGGACGCAGCCTAAGTTTGAGTGATGGTGAAAGATCTGTTAAACGGGAAGTTTCATTTCATTT
>JAOVVF010000011.1:17999438-18018826 GCA_028565595.1 Duopalatinus emarginatus
CCTGAAGTCAGTAAGAAGCCTCTACATCATGTGCCACATCCCAGTCTTCTGCTGGATTTCAGCCACTGTTCTAGAGAAAATGTTGGGTGAAACAGAGAGTGGAGAGATCCCCAGAACTCTGACCCAAATGTACACACACTTCCTTATCATTCAGACAAACATCATAAGAGAAAAGTACACAGAGAACCAAGAGTCAGATGAAGAAATGATTCTGAAACTGGGTAAACTTGCTTTTCAGCAGCTGATGAAAGGCAACCTGATCTTCTACGAGAAAGACCTGATGGAGTGTGGCATTGATGTGACAGAAGCATCAGTGTATTCAGGTGTGTGTACACAGATCTTCAGAGAGGAGTTTGGGCTTCAGCAGAGTAAAGTGTACTGCTTTGTCCATCTGAGCATTCAGGAACACCTCGCAGCTCTGTATGTGCACCTGACCTTTATCAATCACAACAGAAATGTTCTTCAGCAGAGTCTGATTTTGGAAATGTTGGCACCGCTCACAGAAAGTACACCTCAAGTGTATATCTCTGATGTACACAAGAGTGCTGTAGATCAGGCTTTACAAAGTCAAAATGGACATCTGGACCTTTTCCTCCGCTTTCTTCTAGGTCTCTCACTGGAGTCCAATAACATCTTTCTACAAACCATACTCACACAGACAGTATGTAACTCCTATAGCACACAGGAAACAGTTCATTACATTAAAATGAAGATCAGAGAGAATCCCACACCAGAGAAATCCATCAATCTGTTCCACTGTCTAAACGAGCTGGGAGATCATTGCTTAGTTGAGGAAATCCAACAGTACCTACAGTCTGGAAATGTACATCAAAATGAATTTTCTACTACTCAGTGGTCAGCTGTGGTGTTTGTGTTACTGACATCAGTGCAGGAACCGGATGAGTTTACCCTTAAAAACTACACTAACACACACTGTACACCAGAAGATGTTCTTCTGAAGCTCCTGCCTGTGGTTGCAGTATCCAGAAAAGCGGAGTAAGTAATGCTGAATATAACTGTTACACCATTAATGTTATTATAACTTCATCACTTATTGATGAATTTCAGAGCATTCTCAATTCAGTAGTATAATATATGTAGATATATACAGTATGCATACACTATCTTTACTACAATTAATAAACAAACATTACACAATGCAGTATACAGCATGTTGGAATATGAGCTTTTTATATTTGTTAGATATTAGAACTGTTCTGTTTATCAAAAATAATCAAAACCAAAAGCCAATGTTTTTATCCATGCCACACCATGTTACAGCCATGTTCTGCCCAGACTACAGCTCCAAAAAGCCCTGGCAGCCAACCAAAATGGCTGCACCCAGCCCAGTTTCTGTTCTATACTAATTTTTCTCTTTCATTTTTCCAAAATGTTTTAGGTTCTTGATTTTCTTTATTGTTTTTACCTGTGTTGTGTTTAGCCCTTTGTTTCTGCTTTTAGTTTGCAAAGTATTGGGCCACCAGCTTCCCTGTACCAAGCTGTTTGTCCTCCAGCTTGTGTTTGGATTTTGCTTTGCCCTGTTGATCACATGACCTTCTGCCAGTTTCAGTTTTCTCTTTTAGATTGTTGTTAGTATCGGCCAGTTCCCTCTGCGACCAGGGGAACTGGTCGATCTATTCGGCCAGTGACATCATCAGGTCTGATGGGGAACATCTGGCTGAGTCTCCATATAAGCCGAGATTCCGCCAAACTTCCAGTGTCACACCGTCAGCTTTCTGTACTAGGGAAGAGGTCAGGGACAACAGTATCAGCTATGCCTAGTAGAGGTTGACTGCGTAGGGCCTGGCCCGAGGTAATAAACCTGTTAGGGAAAGGCTAGTTTATAGGTGTGACTTCTTTCCTCCCTTTCCCTATTCTTGAGGCCTCTCTCTACACTGGAGAAGTCCCAACGCTTTTCCCTCTGACCTCCGGGCCCTGTCCCCTCTACTGCCCTTTTCTCTTCCGCACCGGCCTTCAGGCTCGATGGTGATACGCTCCATGCAGGGGGGAATCACCTCATTCATTTCAGGCCACATGACTGACCCTCCCTCTCTATTCACCAGGAGAGGGAGCCTGATGCTCAGCTTAGCTGCATGTGCGGCATGCTCTGTCTGCCCGCAGCTTGGAGTGCACCTTTTTAGTTATTATTTATTCATATTTATTTATTTATTTATTTTAATGTTGTGCTCTGAAGCACCCTCACATACTCTCACAGATTAGCTGTTCTGCACCGGTCCCTTCCCCAGCGTTTCGGATTCGTTTGTCTTATGGTGACTGACATTAAAATTACTTACACTTGTATCCTACCACTGCCTCAGTGAGTCTGTGTCTGCACACACATAGTCAATATTACAAAATACTTCATCAAGAAACAAGGACACAGGCAGGCATGGTACTGTATGTATGACATGACATAAAATATCAGCCAGACAGATTCCTGCTACAATGCACAACTATATTTTCAGGCTCTGGCTAATCCAAAGCCCACAGAAAAGGACAAGGTTTTGTTAATGCTGTCCCAGCTCATTGGCCTGACATGTCAATGGGATAGTATTGTCGTCCCTGGGTGTGTTTTCCCTGTGTGGTAAAAGGGCTGAAGCCTGTGTGCTGAAAGAGAGCTGTGCGTGGGGAGAAGCTGTATTAAAGATGCATGGACCTCAGTTTAATCTGGTGAGTCTCTCCCTGTTCATTCTTGATAAATATCTCATGTTCCCTGTACAGATCATACACTCAGATTAGCTGTCCAGTCAGGGTTCAACAGGTATCCCTCCCACCCTTTGCTTACCAAGATTGCCAAGCCAGAGACCGACAGGGAGGCCTGCAAATTCATATTTTTTCTGTTTCTGCTTGGAATGTAGCCAACACCCTGTCCAGGCCCATGCCTGTTCATTTTTTAGCTGGGAATATAGCCTTCGCCGGCCTACACCCATGCTTGTTCCTGGTTGAACTAAGGATGCAGCCATGACCCAGTCTAAGACCATGCCTGTCCGAGATTCTGCTGAAGGAATCAACCTCACTGCTAAACCTAAGCACAAGCCTGTCCCTGATCCTGTTGAGTATGTTGACATTGGCGCTTAGTCTGTGTCTGTTACTGCTCCTGCTGACAACATAGCTCAAGCTTCAGCCTGATCCTAATCAGGGTGTCGGTGCTCAGCACCAGTCTGTTCTTGATCCTGCTTAGGAACCACAGGAGCTTGTGCCTGCTGCTACTCAGCTGGATCTTCAACCTGTTCCTTATCTTCCTAAGGATGTTTTTATCACTCAGCCTTTTCTAGATCTAGCTGAGGATGTTACCGCTTGTCTGCATGAGTCTGCTCCTAATCCTGCTGAGAATCATCACTGTTTAGCCAGAGATTCTGTCTGTTTCTGTTTCTGCTGTGGTCATCTCTGCTGCACTGTGGGGTGCTTCAGGAGGCATGTTTTAGAGGGGGGTTCTGTCAGGGTCTTATCAATGCCACGCCACGTATTTGATTCTTCTTCATGTTTTTGACCTTTATCCTGTCTAAGCCTAGTCACGTCTGTTTGTTCATCGCCTGACCTTCTGCCTGTTTTTTGGCCAGGATTTTGAATTTTGTTTCCCTGGTTCTTTTATAAAGCACCTGCACTGTACCAGCAAGTGGCTGTGCTCTTAACCCTTTACAGAATACTTCATCTGAACATGAACACAGAAGGTGTCAATTAGCTGCAGGGGGGAGTGGTCGACAACCAGGGAAGGCTTGACAGCGAACAACGTGTTCACATGTTGTGTGTCCTCAGTGGTACTCAGGAGAAGCAGTCACACACATGAGGATACTCATGTTTTTAAACTGTCATAAATCAGGTGTTTTCTGCTCAATCCACACACTTTTAACACCAAAAGATTAGCAAGGTGTCCTCACACACACAATATTTTACAAGTTATGCAAAGCTGGAAATTATTAGCCTCTATCCCTTTCTCTGTGTGTGTGTGTGTCTCTCTCTCTCTCTCTCTCTCTCTGTGCCCCCCACAGAGATGGTGTTTTATCCTCTAAATTTAATCACTGTGTTTTTACTTACAGGTCTACATAGGACTTTTTTTCACTTTCTAGACTTATTTTCAAGCGACACAGATATGTACTCCATGATTAGGAAGATATTCCTTTTTTAGTATTTTTTTTAGTATTTATATTTAATATTTATTGCCTTTTTGGCTTCGTGCATATTGACAATAATGTTGAAACTAATCTGATCTAATTTGTTTTACTTTATTAGGTTTACTGATTGCAACCTGAAAGAGAAAGGTTGTGTAGCCTTGGCCTCAGTGCTCAGCTTTGAATCCTCCAGTCTGAGAGAACTGGATCTTTCTGGGAATAGATTCCGAAATGTGGGAATGAAGTGTCTCTCTCCTGGACTGGAGAATCCTTACTGTAAACTGGAGTCCCTGAAGTAAGATCATATCTCTTTAAGTCAATTTACTGGACGCCTTGTAACTAAAATCTCTCTTGCAATTTACTACTACTGTACAGGACTGTTTCTGTCTATTTGTATTTTGTATTATGATGTCATGTGCATAACATAGGTGTATGATTCTGTATTATCCAACGCATTTAGTGAACGTGAATAAATTTGATGGTCTGTGTGTCCTGTGAGTAAAGAGTGTGTTATTGTCTCTCTGTAGATTGTGTAGTTGTCGTTTCTCAGATGAAGGCTGTGCTGCTCTGACTTCAGCTCTGAGATTAAACCCCTCACACTTAAGAGAACTGGATCTCTCAAGAAATTATCTAAGAGATTTAGGGGTGAAGTGTCTCTCTGCTCTACTGGAGAACCCTCACTGTAAACTGAAAACACTGAGGTAAGATCATCTCTCTGAGAGTCACATGACCGGATTCTTAGGTCTGATTTATACTTCTGTATGTGTGTATACACATCAGGGCGATATTTTGATGTTAACTGTGTCTCAAATTAAGTTTTTCTCAAATAAATCAATGTGTCAGTTTTATCAAAGAGAACACATGTTTATTTAACACAAACTGACAGAGTGGCTTTTTTAAATGATTTAAAACTTATAACGCAATATAACGCAATTAAGCAAAATGAAACAATAAAACAATATACAACAATTTATAATGCCATTATATGAAAAGGTACATGAAACAATGAAGGAAAGGAAACCATCAACTCTCCCTCTATCCTGTGTAAATCATGGAATGACCACTGAAATAATATGAATCAAAGTAAGTAAATCAGACCAAGTAAACAAAAATTAAATGTAAAAAATAGATAAATAAATAAACATGATACAAGTAATTAACAACAAGGAATATTGTGATAGCTTAGTAATAAATCAACTAAAATGGTAATAACCATGCTATTGATAGTAATTAAGCCTTTTACTGGTGAGCTTTATTTAGGAGCATTCATCAGCATCATGTCATTGTTAGGTTTACACTCTGTCATATCAGACGCCTGCTACCAACCAGGCATGAAAGGCTGTTACATGCCGACCATACAGGGGGCGGTGTAACACACACGAAGGAAAGTGCCCCCCGTCCACCTCTGTATGCATGAGCTTACAGTCACTCATGATTGACAGAGACTGTACCACCCACCAGTTCTGCTTTCTGAACTCCCAGTCACATCATCTGTAGTTTAAGCGGATGATGGGGCAAACTCAATAATAAACTCAAAAATATATACCTATTATATATAATAGGATCTGATATGATTGAAAACGGTTTTGCTATAATTTGTGTTACTTTTACTTATTCTTACTGTTAGTTATTGTTTTCATATAATTCATGACTAAGATTTTGTCCTTAATAGTGATTAAAGACTGCAGGGACACTTTCATTAAAACCGGTCCTGCTAAAGAGATATGTGTGTCCTGAATTGTTTTTGTGCAGGTTGGAGCATTGTGGGGTCTCAGATGAAGGCTGTGCTGCTCTGACTTCAGCACTGAGATCAAAGTCCTCATCCCTAAAAGAATTGAATTTGTCTAGGAATTATCTCAGAGACTCTGGACTGAGGCATCTGTCTGCTGTAATGGAGAATCCTCACTGTAAACTGGAGACACTAAGGTAATCATCTCTCTGAGGGTCACATGACCTGATCCTCTGTAAGACACAAGAAAAATGGGTAAGCGTTAGGATCCAAGTGACTTAGACAATGGCCAAATTGCGATGGACGACTGAGTCACAACATTTCCAAATAATGCAGGTCTTGTGGGTCTTGTGTGGTGTTTCCAGTATACATGGGCAACCAAGGCTCACTGAGGTTCTTGAGGGTGATGACTAGCCCATCTGCTCTAAGCCCACGGAACATCCACAGACGTGTCTGTTTATAATGTTTTGGAGCATTGGACACCTTGAGAGGTCTTGTGGAGTCCATGTCTCAAAGGTTGGAGTTGTTTTGGCAGGTGCTGTTAATTGTTGTGCATCTGCAAGCTATTTATATCATTAAATCCAAACTTCCCATAGACTGCATACTAGACTATTTTAGATTCTAAATGAAACGTGTTCTATAAAATGCTTCCATTTTGGATCTACAGTATTACATTTCTGATCACACTTTTCCTTGGTGTGGCAGTGTTGGACAAGCATGGGAAGCATGGGAAGATTTAGATCTTAGTTTACCCTGACTCCTGAATTGATCCCATGAGTTGATTGAGAGATGGTTTCGGCAGTTGGTTTAAGCTACCATCCAACCCTGCACCCAATTAGTTGAAAAATTATTTCTTAAGGCAGAAGCAAACCTTTTACGTATGCCGGCTCACTGCCCGATTAAGGGCACACTGGAGAATGTGTTTCTCTTTACCTGTTTGACTGAACATGGATGGCCTCGTACTGCTGAGTAAATCAGACTAGTAGAGGTGTAATAATGAAAACCCCTACAGAGTTTATAGGGGCCACAATTTCAGTCATTGATTCTGGATACCATTGGACAATTTTACCCAAAAATTTGTTTTAGAAAACCGGTAAGGACATGTCTCTTATATTAGCGTGTAGGATGCATGCCCATTATGTTTGTAGCTCAAAATTATTTGGCTGCTTCTGCTATCTAGACCATTGGGATTAGGGCAGGTGGAAGTGGATTTTACAGAGTGGTTCAGGTCTATACACTTTTTTTTGCAGTGACCCTCATACCAGGCCTTCTTACTCAACATCAGTGCCCAACAGCACTAAACCTAATGCCAAAATCTCCAAACTCCATATTAAAATTCATGGATTTGGAATTGGGATGGAATGAGAGATGAGTATGTCATTCTCTCTCTGCAGGTTGTGTAGCTGTGATATCTCAGATGAAGGCTGTGCTGCTCTGACATCAGCTTTGAGATCAAACACCTCACAACTGAGAGACCTGGATCTGTCTGAGAATAAACTCAGAGATTCAGGAGTGAAGCATCTATGTGCTGGACTGGAGAATCCTCACTGTCAACTGGAGACTCTGAGGTAAGATCATCTCCCCGAGAGTCACATGACTGGATCTTCAGTAAGACATGCTCTGTAATAGTGAGACTTAATTCCATTCTTGCTGAGATTATCTCAAAATTTATTGTGCTTGTATCCTAAGCACATACCAGGGATTGTAAAAGTAGGACAGTGAAATTGACTCTCATGTAAGAAATTTGAAGACTTTCAGTGAAATTGAAAATTGTCAACTTTGACTAAATTTTGCACAGTAGATAAAAAACTGGAGCCAAAATATGTTCAGTAGATAACGTTGGTCAGACAGTGTGTCTGCCTCTTGTTATTTCATATTGGTTGTGGGCACACTCTTGCTTCAAGCTTGTCAATCACTTTATCCCTTAGGTTCTGTTAAATATCATGATGTGACTCCCATAAAAAGCATTTATTCAGTTTAGGTTCAATTATATGACAGACACTGTCTTGGCGGAGCTGTGCAAAAATCTGGATATATAGTACAATTTATATTTAAATGTATTTAGAGGAAGGAGTGGCAAAGATAAACACCCCGAGAAGACATGAGGAAGAAACCTTGAGAGGAATCAAAAGGAAACCCCATGCTCATCTGGGTGAATCAGCAGTGTGTCTATCAAAGTGTGTTAAATATCAAACCGAATTTACCAATGGGTTAGTGCAGGACAATCCAAACATCTCAGCATATGAAAACACTCTATACACATGAATCCTCCGAATCTACTTTACTCCAAAATAAAATGCTAAAGTCGAATGTGCAGAGCATGCTTCACACCACTGTTTACTGGATGTTATTGTTCATTAGTGTGGACACTCACATCTTTATCAATATCATTTTTGGTGTGAGGTGTTGATTTTGGTTGAACAGACAAAATAGTTCTTCATAACATTTGGGTTACCAACGACTGCCCCTAAAAGAGTCTGCCTTAAAAGAATGACATGAAAGGAAGGTAATTAGCATCCAGTGTCTTTATTAAGAAATTGGAGGTTCTATGGGACTCTTTCTGTCTGCAGTGCAGTAAAAATATTTTAAATCAATTAAAAAAAACATTTGTACATGAAAACAAAGCATAAAAATAAACTGTATAAGTAATTATAAAGATGTTTCATAAGAAATTAAGGACTGCAGCAACTGTTTGATGAAAATGCTGCTGTGGAACTAATCTGTGTTATACTCTCTCTGCAGGTTGTGTAATTGTGGTGTCTCAGATGAAGGCTGTGCTGCTCTGACTTTAGCTCTGAAATCAAACCCCTCACACCTGAGAGAACTGGATCTGTCTAGAAATAAATTCAGAGACTCAGGAGTGAAGCATCTCTCTGCTGTACTGGAGAATCCTCACTGTCAACTGGAGATACTGAGGTAAGATCATCTCTTAGAGAGTCTCATGATCTGATCCTCAATAAGACACATTGTCTAATAGTGAGAGTGTGATGTCAGGTTGGCGAGTGTGTATTTAAACTCGCACACAGGGAAAGGACGTAGGTTCAGGGAATACTTTAATGAAACACGCAAACATTAACAAAATGTAACCCAAATCTGCACATTAATAAACTAAACTGAACAGGATGAGGGCATGAGCAGAGTATGAATAGGGTAATCCACTGGAACAAGGTCAAAACCGAACATGTGCATGCAGCAGTGCCAAGCTTAAATACTCTGTGTAATCATTCTGGAACATGACTCAGGTGTGCAGCGAGATGTGATGTGATTACCTTGTGCAGCTAGGCGCCCCATACATGACACACGGGTTAAGCATCAAATATTCTGAGGAGTTCATCATTTTATTTAAGTGTAACATGTATCTACACAAATATATATGTAGTTTGTTTTCAGCAATAATATTAAACCCATTGATAGGTGAAAAAAATAACATTGATTATCTCATTATGACAGCTGTTAAGAGGTAAGATATATTGCTGGACAAAAATTTGTTTGATGGAGGCCATCAAATTTACAGGACCTAAAGGATCTGTTGCTAATGTCTTAGTAGTACACCTTCAGAGGTCTTGTGGAGTAATGGATTGATGTGTCAAAGCAGCTATGACTATGTAATGTTATGACTGATCAGTGTATACTTCATGACCAAGATGCTGAATTATATGGTGATTAAAGCCTACTGTGACTCTCCGATTAATGAAGGTCCTGCTGAACTAAGATATGTATTCTGAACTGAGAGAGAGTGCATTGTGTGTGGTTGTCTCTTTGCAGGTTGTGTGATTGTGGAGTCTCAGATGAAGGCTGTGAGGCTCTTAGATCAAACTCCTCACACCTGAGAGTATTAGATCTGTCTTGGAATGAACTCAGAGACTCAGGAGTGAAGTGTCTCTCTGTTATACTGGAGAATCCTTGCTGTAAACTGGAGACACTGAGGTAAGATCATAAGATCATCTCTCTGAAAGTCACATGACCTGCGAATCAATATGATACAATCTTTAATAGTAAGAATGAAGCAGAGGTTTTAGGTTCAATGTCAAATATTTCATTTATCTGCCACAGTCAGGATGATAATGGGAAACTCATACACTGTGTCACAATTCCTCTAGATGACAGGTAGTGTTTTGTTCTGTTTGTCTTTGGGGTATTTTGTCTGTGGTCTGGATGTGACTGCTTCCACTTACACTTGGTCCATTACCATCCCATCGCCATTCAGAATATGACCCGGGAACTTTACTACACATTGGTGGAACTTGCATTTTTGAAGCTTGCCATACACGTGATTTTGAAGGAACTTCAGTTAGTGTGCTGATACCTGCTAGATGTCCCTAGTAACATGGAATAGATCAATTCACTGTAGATGATGACACCCTGGTTGAAATGGGTAACGACTACAGAATACATATACTGTGCAGACAGCAAGGGTAACTCCAGCAGGACTAGCTATATCTACAAGGGGCAGAAATCAGGTAACACAGACATGATATACAGACACTAATAAAAACACTCTATGCCAATGAAAGTTTACTTCTAGCTGCCTGTGGTCCTAATACTAGCACTTTTCTTTTATCAGAATTTAGTAAAATAAAATTGTTCAACATCCACTGTCTAATTTCCTTCACACATTCCTCAACTTGACTAAACTGGTGTCTCTCATCCGGACTTGCTGACATGTATAACTGTGTATTATCAGCATAACAGTGAAAGCTGATACCATGTTTATAAATAATATTACCCAAAGGTAGCACATATAGAGGAAATAACAACAAGCCTAAAACAGGACCTTGTGGAACACCAAACTTTACTTTACTGTGTATAGAATATTCACCATTTACATCTACAAACTGTCACTAAAAATAAAACCTGAACCAGGACAAGGCAGTTCCCTTAACTCCAACAACATTTTCTAGCCTAGGAAGGAAAACAGCATGATCAGTGAAGTCAAAAGCTGCACTTAAGTCAAGCAGTACAAGCAGGCAGACACGACCCTGATCAGAGGCCAGTAACAAGTCATTTACAACTTTAACCAGCGCTGTCTCTGTGCTATGATGAGGCCTAAATTATGTTGTTCCTACATTTCATAAACATAATTACTGTTCTACAATCTTTTCCATGATTCCTTGGAGATGAAGGGGAGGTTTGATATTGATCTATAATTAGCCAGCTAAAAGGGGTCTAGGTCAGGTGTTTTACTCAGGGGTTTGATAACTGTTAGTTTAAACAATGGACATGGCCAGTGCTAGGGAAAGAATTAATCATTAAAAGAACTTCCTAAGGTGAGGGATCTAGTACACATACATACTGGCATATGCATGCATAGGTAGTAAATTGTCTTGGTCTAAATTCAGAGTATGACCTTGTGCCTGATTTTAACCTTGTCAATACAAAAATGATGTGAACAATAGTACCTATTTATGGTGTGCACACGGTTTGAAAACATGGTTTGCCAAAGGTGAAGTGAAAGTAAAGTGGCCAGCAGAGCACTGACATTAGAAACTGGAAAGTGACTGCACCTCAGGCCTCTTCACTCAACATCAGTGCCTGACCTTACTAATTACATTGTGGACAAATCTTCCCAGCAAGGGTAAGGTTAATCTATCAACGAGAGGGGACTAAAAATGGAATGGCACATTTGACCATATGGTGTATGATGTGGTAATGCAACAAAACCTGAATGATTGCCTTGTTTGTTTGTCTACCTACATTATTTGATTTGTGTTTAAGTTGATATACAGTAAAGTCCACTTGGGCAGTGACAAATTTATTGTTATTGTAGGTGTTTTATTTTAGTGCAGTGTTTTGCAGTGACCAAATCAATCATCTTATCTGAATTCAATTAAGCATGCATTTTATTTATACAAAACTGAAAGTGTAACGCTCCAAAATAAGCAAGAACAAAGGAGCAAGAACCACTGCTCTCAAAGCCTGGCAGAACATTACCAGGGAAGAAAGCCAGTGCTTAATCATATCTGTGAAATCCAGATTTCAGCCAGTAAAGGATTTAGAACCAGGTCTTTAAAGGTGTCAGTTTAATTTATGATTGATCTTCAAATATGATTAACATGTTAGTTTGTCATTTTGGCCCCTTAAAAGGGGTAACAACATATATACTCCCAAATGAAATGTAAAAATCTGCTTTTGAGGACATTGATTTAATTTAGACTTAAGTGGACTGTGGTTATCAGCTAAAATAACAAAAGCACATGCTCAACTGATGAACTAAAAGCAACATGAGTGACAAAGATTATGTATTTACTAGTGATTAAAGACTGCTGTGACTCTTTGATGAAAATCTTCCTGTGTGTCCTAAACAGAGATAGTAAAGAGTGTGTCATTATCTCTGCAGGTTGTGTGGTTGTGATATGTCAGTTGAAGGCTGTGCTGCTCTGACTTCTGCTCTGATATCCAACCCCTCACAACTGAGCGAACTGGATTTGTCTTGGAATAAACTCAAAAATCCAGGAGTGAAATGTCTCTCTGCTGTACTGGAGAATCCTCACTGTAAACTGGAGACTCTGAGGTAAGATCATTTCTCTGAGTCACATGACCTGATCCTCAGTAAAGCCAGTTTTAGCCTGGCATAGTATTACTTCTAAACCTGTAAGAGATTAACCAAGTAATAATTTTGTAACAAACTTTTAGTGCATTCTGTATAAACCAAACTATAACTTGCCCAGAACATAGGCAAAAAATATATATTTTTAAGTGTTTGTATGCGAGTTGTAATGCAGTTTGGGCAAATTTGTATGCCTAATTGCTGTGGCAATTTCAGTTCTATAAGTAATGTGTGCCACTTTTCAGAACATGCAGTCCATTGCACTATTTTTTCGTTATTTCACTGTCCTCAGAAAATGACTTACAGTAATAGAGAGAGATTTGCGGCAGTATTTATAAATTTCCTTATAAATTTTTTCCTATGTTCTGAACTGAGAGAGTAAAAACGTGTCTTTTTCCCAGGTTGTGGTGTTGTGAGGTATCGGATGAAGGCTGTGCTGCTCTGATTTCAGCTTTAAGGTCAAACCCCTCACACCTGAGAGAACTGGATCTGTATTTTAACAGTATAGAAGACTCAGGAAAGAAGCTTCTCTTCAGTCTTAAAAATGATAAACAGTACAAACTTCAGGACCTGAGGTTAGTTATGAGCATTTCAGATAAATGCGTAAAAGCATAAATATACAAATAGTTAGAACTATTAGTGTTGTTGTTTAATGTTTTGTTTGGTGAAGAAAAAGTAACCTTGTCCTATAACCCATAAAAAAGTAACCTTGTCCTATAACCCATAAAAACTACTAATTTGGTGAGTCATTGGGTAATTTCTCTACTTGAGTGAACTTTGTATTTCGAATACAAACATGTTTCTTTCCTTTTATTTTTAGGGTATAAAGAATATACATCTGATGCAGACTCCAGAGAAAACATTTTTATTAAACATATTCCATTTACACTGGCAATTTCTTACTTTTTTTCACATGGGGAAGGAGTATATTTGGTCACTTTGCAGATACTGGGCCCCCCTTAAGAGATTCTTCATGCATTTTAAGCAGGTGGTGTTGCTGCAATACTGTCAGGATACTTCTCTTCTTCCTCCTCCTCTTCTTCTTCCTCTTCTTATTATTATTGTTATTATTATTATTATTCCTTGAAGACTGATTCTCTACAGGAACCAGACATAACTGCAATACTCTTATTTACTCAACATGTTCTTTTTCACCACTTTTTTGTTTCAAAACTCAATGCAAACCTTACCTTTCACTAAATATAATCTATCCTTTACCTTTAACCTAATCTTTTTTAAACCACCAAAAATATGGGTGGGTTAGCACAACATTGCCTCAGGATCTCGTCACATGACTGCTCCAAGACAAAATCTCCACAGGGAATCCCTCTCAAAGGTGGAGGTGTAGTCCCCTCCTCATCATCGGCCCTGGCCCTCTCAGGAGTGTTTGACCAACAAAGATCACTTCAGGAGCGAGTCATGCAATAGTCTGTGAGGGTACAACTTCTAAGCAACTAAAGGCCTCTCTCATTTTGTCTTATTTTAATGTTTATGAGTCCACCATCAGGAGAACACTGAACAACAATATTGTGCATGGCAGGGTTATAAGACAAAAAGCCACTGCTCTCCAAGAAGAACAAGTTTGGTAAAAATCATGTGGATAAGCCAACTTATTAGAAACAAAGTTTTGTTGATGGATGTATAGTATAACATCTTGTGAGGATTTTTGTGTTTGGAGAAAAAAACCCACTGCACGACAGCATAAGAACCGTATCCTAATCCTGTTTATGTAGCATGGCATTGGTAGTACTGTGGTTTGGGACTGTTGTGATATATCTGAGCCTGGACGACTTTGTATTAAAATTCTTAAAATTGTATTAAAATTCTAAAGGTTTCACAAACTTTTAAACACTATTGTACCTCTGCCCTGTCTGCTCATCCTTTGTCCACACTGAGTGTGTTAAAAAATGTTTGATGTAAAGAGAGTGTTATACAGTATATCACTTTCTTATGTATTATTGTTCATATCCTACAGATTTTTTAAAAGGTGTGCACTGTGAGAGAGTGTGTATATAATCTCTGAGACAATATAATTAAGGGCCTCTTGGCACATCTAGGTAGTCCACCATCCACAAACAAGTGAATGCCAAATAGGCTCCTTTAGTAGTGTCAAGTGCATTTAATTGTCATTTTAACCATATACAGTATGTACAGTACACAGTGAAATGTCTGATCCAGATACGCAGTGATCCAGGATCGAGGTGCTACATAAAAAGACTCACTTACACAAGACCCTAAACAAGACCACATAAAGTGCACACGTGCAAAAACATGCAATAATGCAAAGACAAGTGCAATAAATACTAGAGAGAGGAGCCAGTGTAGTTTGACCAGTTTAAGGAGGAACAATAAAGTGCAGTATACTACACTGATATTGTTAAATGTAAACATAATACACTCATTTAGCAGCAGATGGAATAGCAGTTGATTATCATTTCCAACAGTCATTAGCAACAAATACAGGTACATCTCAATAAATTAGAACAAAACACCTGCAAACACAAAACACCTGCAAAGATTTCCTAAGTTTTTAAAAGGTCCCTCAGTCTGGTTCACAGTAGGCCACACAATCAGAGTGTAGAAAAAGGGTGCTGTAATTATTTTCTTCATAAACAGGCCAGTTCATTTTCTGTATCCTATGACTATATGTTAAGACCGTACAGGATCAAGCAACTTTTTATGAGTGCTTGTGTGGATTATTGTACCCTGTTTCATGTTTTCTAAATGTTTTACTAAAGCTCATCTATACTATTGGACAGTGTTTGGGTGACGTGTTAGTTTGTGATAATGTAATATAAAGGTTACACTTTAATATTGTGTCTTCTGACAGTTACTTCATAAAAACTTGTTACTTGTGTTACTCACACATTTCCTGAGCTGTTCTCTGTTACTGCTGCAGTTTGTCTCTTTTTCTCTGTCTGGGCTGCAGCACCTGGGTTGCCAGGTTTGTCAATTATAAGCGACTATGGACTTATTTTTTTGTCACTTAAAGTATAAAAAATCAAAATACATGGGTTGTGTTTTTGTTTCTACTGTGTTTTCATTTATGGGTTTAAATTGAAAATGGTTTATTATAAGTGACCTTTGTGTAAATTCTCTTAAAGTTATTAGTAGTCACTGGTAGTCAAATATAATTGCTTATTTGGACTTGTTCCCCAATTTGGTATCTCTCTAAAATACCTGTCTACATCTAAATCGCAAGTTTGTACTGTTGCACAATCCGTCCACAATCCCTGTAACACAGAGGCATTTATTTATTTATTTATTTATTTATTTATTTATTTATTTATTTATTTATGAAGTATTTTCCAATCATGTCCTTTATAGACAAGATTACTTTTATAAATATCAGTTTTAAAACTAATTAGGGAAAAATCATATCATATTGAACTTTGAATGAGACTCTAATTTAGCCTATAATTAATATTATATATTATATATTATATAATCCAGTATTATATATTATAATGAATATATTTTTATTCCATTGGAATGTAATTAGCTTTTAGATTGGGTTTTAGATTGTAACTTAAAAGTAAAGTCATTAGAAATCAGATTACATTTTCCAGAAAGTAATCAGTAAAATAATTCCATTATAATTTTAGTTCAGTAATGAGGAATCAGTAATGGAGGACTTTTTAAGTACCTTCCCCAATACTGCTATTGGAGAAATACTTTAACACACTGTACTGAACACTGGGTTCTTTCCACTTACACTCTGTATAGACCTTTTACAAGTCGTGTCACACATTCCTCCACCCTCAAGCACAAACAAAAGTCATAAACAGCCCAAACCTGTTTTTTCGTCTCCAAAAGCGAAAGAAATTTGGTGTGATGTAGAAACAGTTTAATTAATGGCAACACGATGACTGTTGAGTAAAGGTAAATATTTTATTTATTTTAATATTATGTCTGGAAATATATATTTTAGATATTTTAAAAATCGTGTGTGAAATGTGGAGAACTGTGCTACTGAGTGTATCTACCTTACCGCAGTAAAGTTATTTGTATTGTGGACATACACACATTATTAGAGTTTTCAGCAGTAACTTTTTTCACAGACAGCAAACAGTAACAGTCATGGATATTTTAACACACGGTGAGGTGTTACAACATTCCAGGATTGTTTTTAATCACAGCCATGCTGTATTGGAATTATTTTCTTGATGATTTTCTGCTTCAGGCCTTTTTATAGAGTGGGAAAATTTAGTTTTTTATTCAGATTCCTTATCACCTGAACAATTATTGATAAAAGCCTTGATTACTGAGGATAAAGTCATTACTGTGTATACTGTTTAATTTTCTTGGTGAAAACATTTCAGCGAACCCCCGTATGTTTAGACGTGACAACACAAACATAGTTTTATTGAAATAATCAAGCATCAGAATGATTTAAAATATTTTTTGTTAAATGCAGAGGTCACATTCCTCTGTCTGTAAACAGAGCAGGCAAATAGTTCACTTTCACTTCCTTTTTTATTTGTTGTTACTCAAAAGGCAACTGTAGATGGTGACATTTACAGATTACAATAACCACAGGCTGTGTATTCGGGTCAAAATGAGATGCAGATGGTAAAATTATGGGAAAGATTTCAGACAGAAGCATGAAAATTAAGGCTCTTTCTTTCTAATCCTTTTAAAACTTTGTACAGTCTGTTACAATTCTAACACATCAAAAGAAGCATACATTTTATATATAAAAATATGTAATAATCATATGCCATCTCTAAAAATGGATGCTGATTATCCTGACTCTTATCTAGCATGGTAACCAGCTTATCTGCTTATTGATTAAAATAAAATCCTGACCTGTAAAGAAAGATTTTATGTTAGCCATTGACAGAAAAGCATCTTAGCAAACCGTACAGACTGCTACAAGCACATCAGGTTTCCAGATAGCTAAAGACTGATGTGATGTTATCATGAGCATAGGCTCACCCAGACTGGGCAGTTGATGGTCTTCTACTGTTGTAGCTCATCCCCCTCAGGGTTTAATGTGTTGTGTGTTCTGAGATGCTCTTCTGCTCACCACGGCTCACTGATTATTTAAGTTACTATGTACTTCCTTTCAGCTCAGACAAGTCTGGTCATTGTCCTCTGATCTTTTTCATAAACAAGGTGTTTCTAATGGTGAAAAATGGATCAGTCTAATCCTGACCAACCTGATGGATCTCCACAATTGAAAAAGAAGTAAGTTACTGTTAATGTATATTTATTTATTAATTAAAAATGTTAACTGACTGTATGTACCTAATAGACCAGTTAAATCATGGTTGGTGTGGTACAGTGGTACATTGGCTCCCATGTGAGAGACCTGGGTTCAATTCCTGGTTTGGGCAGCCAGTCTGTGCTACACCAATAAGAGTCCTTGGGGAAGACTCCTAACACTACGTTGGCCTCCTGTAATACCAGTAACCTTGTAAGTCGCTTTGGATAAGAGCATCTGCTAAATGCCGGAAATGTAAATAATGGCAGACTGTTCTACTATTGAGTTGTGTGTCAGTGAAGAGTGATGTTAGGTGTCTTTGAGGAAGGAAGACAACATTTCAAGTAATTTCTACTTCAAATAATTTACTGAGTCTGTTACTACACCCCAGACTGACAGACTGTACATGCTAATGGGAATTTAAAGGCTCCACATAATTTAATAATAGTAAAATGCATATGTTGTTGAATAGTGAAACCCAGGGAATGATATCAGACTGTACAGGACACAACAGTATCTCCATGAACTGTGATGTGTGTACGGAGCCTCCACCAGAATTACAAAAGAAAGACCACTCGTCTACACACAGGTAATGTCTCCTTGTGGGTAATTATATGTCTAGGTAATATTGATAACAATAATTAAGCTCCTAATCTTTTACTTCGTAGTAAAACTGCTAACTGCATTTGCATTTGCCTGTGAAGTTTAGTGGTAGAAAAAAATATTTAGACATGTAAATCAATTTACTAATCCTTCATATTTAGTGTACTAGCCTTTCAAACTCATACTATTAAGATTATTACACAGTATATACTGTATAATATTATATTCTGCATATTTCCCTGAGTGCAGTACAGAGGACCACATGGACTGCTTGGATATTATACTTTATTTAAAATTAGGGTTGAAATAAAAATTTAAATAAAAGTTTAAAACATATTTCAAACATACTTTTAACGACTGTTAAACATGACATTGGCTGCTTCCCAAATGTGCACTATACACTAATTCTATACAGTATACACTACACTACACACTATACAGTATACACTAGGTACTAATCTTAATAGTAAGTGTTAGGCTAGTACACAAAATAAGAACAGACTACACTGTTTCTTACTAACAGGAAGTGATGAAACAACAACACAGTTGGCTAATGCTCACAGCACAATCAAATAATAAACAATGTCATATTTTCATCTTATTTTATTACAAATATCACACACTGCACTATTATTCATCATTCATCAGCATTCATCTGATAGATAGATAGATAGATAGATAGATAGATAGATAGATAGATAGATAGATAGATAGATAGATAGATAGATAAGTAAATTAAGGGAACATTTTAGGTGTCTAAATATTTTTTTTCTACCACTGTACTTCAGGGGCTCCATATGTTTAATATATATATAAAATAAATATTCTGGTGCAATTTAAATACACTGAAAATTCATTGTTTATCTGTATCTGTATCTTTGATTAAGAGAAAAAACAACTTAAAGGATTTAGTAGAAATGTATTAAAACATTAATGCTCACTGATAGATTGCTACTGATATTATGTGTGTGCAGTGAAACTCAGATAAAGAGATCAGACTCACCAGTACCCAGCTGTGTGTCCATGAACAGTGATAAATCTATCCCTCTACCACCATCATTTGAAAAGGAGACAGAATCCTCACCACACAGGTAACCCAGTTAATTAATTGTTGTGATATACACTGCTCAAAAAAAATAAAGGGAACACTTAAACAACACAATATAACTCCAAGTAAATCAAACTTCTGTGAAA
>JAOVVF010000011.1:18076527-18086764 GCA_028565595.1 Duopalatinus emarginatus
ATATCAACATTTAAATATCACATGTTTACAGGTGTGCAAGTTATAAATTCATTCAATATTCAACACAAACCATCATAAACGATAACGGATATGAGGTGCCTTTGCTGTGCATGCACAGTACAAAATTAGGTCTCCTGTTTAAATCGGGGAACAACAGTGGTATGTGGCAAATGTGTTTGTTTATTTTATTTATTTATTTATTTATTTTTAACCTTTTTTAAGAAGTAGTATTGCACATAATAACAATTTCTATTCCTAAATTCAGGTGCATTTATGATTCCAGACTTGTTTAATGCACAAGGCAAGAAGTTAAGATTCATTTAATGAAGAATAAAAAGCCTCTACTCCATCATAACTGTTTAAGGACAATTACTTAAACCTGTGTGAATCTATAGTACAGCTCATACAGAACCCAGAGCAGTTTGGCATAACCGTGATGAATGGAAGAGAGGGTGCTTCAACTGTCAGAACAAAAGTTCTCCTCTGGTTATTAAGGTTGGCATACAGTTAGGTTTGAAGGGGTTAGACATATCATTAATTATTGGAGTTAGGCATATCATTAATTAGATGCAATTATTATGTCTATTGAAAGTCCTGACATAGATAGTGAAACCAATGTGTGTGATTGCCAGTGTGAGCACACATCACACATGTCAGAAGTAGGGAGAGATGGAAAAACGAAGGAAAGGAAGGAAATCCAATTCCTATGGAGGGCACATTCCTCTGTGTGCAAGCACAGTAGGCAAATCCTTCACTTTCACAATGACTCCAAATAACACACACAGACTCTCACTGATTTCAAATGACTTCAAATAGCTCACAATCACTTAAAATGTCTTTTGACTTACAATGGCTCACAGCGATTTAGAAAAGACTCCATCTGACCCACAACGACTTTATTTCACAACCACAGAATTACACATCAGACAAATTGATCTTGTGCTGTTTTAATGCGTTTTAATGCATCAAATGCAACATGTTTATCTGTTTATCTCTTGATTTCTTTAACACACTGTTTGAGAGTTTCCTCACCACTGCTGCACTACATAAATTAAAGTGTATTAAACTCTATTGAAGTGAATATGGTGCACAGTGAGCGGAAAGAAGTTTGGAGTTTAGTTGCATTAATAAAAGAAGAAGTGATGTGTTTTCCTCGACTGAGTTGAAGATTCCTTTGAAGATCAGCTTTGTTTCACATCAGTGGCAGAATGAACACGGGGAGTGAGGAGGAGCTCACCTGTCTCTGCATCTCTCTACCTACTTCGTTTACTTTCTTTATCCTCCTTTTCAGCTCTCCACGCTCCCCCCCCGCCCTATTTTGCTAAACCGTACCTGTTTTATTTATTTCTGCTGAAGAGATTGAACACGGTGTAGCATGAATGATTTAGAGCGTGGGAAAAGAGGCCATGCTGTACGCCTAATCTGTTTTGGCTGGGCGAGTCATTAGGGATGCCCTGCAGCTCTTCTCCAGCCCGGCACTCTCCCAAAGCAAAATCGCTTTTCAAGAATCAGTCCAACAAATTTCTAATGCAAAAGTACTTTTCCTCTTCTTATAACTGGGAAACTTGGTGGAGCTCTATAAGTCCAGAATAAACCAGAAAAAAACACACACACCCAAACCCCTTAACTAGTGATTCGTTTTCATCTAAATGAAAGTTTGCTGAATTCTGGATACTGATTGGTTGGTATAGGTTGAGACGTTGATGTGTGACTCATACTGTTAAGTCGATAGGCACAGACACTTGTGGGGGACAAGATGGACACAACTGCAGGTGTGTTTATTAACAGTCATCGCAATTATCTAGAGAATCAAATCCAATAAACAGGCTTAAAATCAGGCAACGTGCAAACAGTGTATCAGGGCCAAGACAAAAACCATGAGCAAAACTATTTAAATAAACAAAATAGCAAAAATACGAATGACACCGGCTTGCTATAGGGGTGTGAGGCTGCTTAATACTTCACAACTAAACTGAGGACTGAACACTAAACTGAAAGCAGAGGTAACTGTAAACAGGTGACCCCAACAAACATGATCAGTGCCATAAAACAGGTATGAACTGGGATGGAAAATGGGTGTAAAAAGGAAAGTTTGCAAGTCTGGGGGCAGCTTTGTCATGGAGCTTACCAGTGTAGTAGGCAAACTGGAGCGTCCCTTGTCCTGTACAAATGGATGTGTTTGTCCAACATGCATAGAAAAGTCTCATGTACATATTTAAGGCTTCTTCACTTCACACTTTACTGTCTTTATAAAGGTCTTTAGCAGAAGGTTTTCTATCCAGCAATATATTAATGCTTGCTTATGCTGGGTTTCAGGTCATTTTACCCCCAGACTTGGTGCTGTTTGTGTTCAAAGTTAGGTTTGTTTGTGTGTTTGCTTCAGTGTCCACAGCAGGATTTAAATCTATCCACTGCTGCCTGCTGAGAAAGGAGATCCATTCAGCTTGTCATGCTACTTCCTGTTTTTACTTGTTTGGAAACAGTTCTTGATGCATAAAAACAGACTTTCCTTTTTTTCTGTTGGCTTGTGCTTAAGGAACCAGTGTTGTGGCCGAAGGGTCACGAATGAAGTGCCCTTAAGCAAGACGCCTTATTCTAAACTGCTCCACAGGTGCTGTAGATGGGGGCCACCCACTGCTTTGTGCAAGACTGTCACCAGCCCCTCAGTGTGTGTGTTGTATACATTAGTGCGAAGGTATTCACAAAGGCCGAGATAAAATTTCTCCATGTGTAAACACTGTGGTCAATAATTGGTTCACTGATTCACTTCTAAATTTGAGCGAGTTTGAACTACTCGTGTGACGACTGCACTAGAAATTGACCTCTGGATTTGACCCATACCTCCAGTGAAAGACACTTGGAGTGGAGGGAAGCCTCTATCTGGAGTAACTAGGGAGAAGTTGGGGGTTAGGTGCCTTGCTTAACCACAAGCCTACAGCTGCCCATACCTCTTTATATACTTGAGTATATGAGTACGGCTTGTCGTTTACACACATTCCTACACAAGCATGTAAAAGATGCAGCAAACAACAAACCAGTTGCGTGTGACTTGCCATTATCACCAACCAAAACTAATGCATAGAATTACACAAGCAAAGTAAACCAATAACTACAATCCTGTTAAGGTTAGAGTGGGGTTGGGTTAGGATTTCATTTCATTAAATCTTCTGAACATTTTTATAGCAATCAAGTCTCAATAATCTGTATGATGAGCTCCAGTGGCCAATCTCCTGCAGTGAAAGACTGACTCCGCAGCAGCCTGTATGTGTCTCACGCTGGGAAATCACTTAAAAAGATCCCATTTACACATTCAAATCATCAGGGTTAAATTAACTGTTACAGAACGCATGGCAAGAGCTAGGAAGAGGCGGCTCAGGCTCATAGACGCACTGCAGGAGTGTAATAAACACCACTGACTGGGCTGCGTATGAAAGTGGAGATTTGGCTGAACTGTAAGGAACGGCGGTTATTTTGCAGCGATGTAGTATCTATCTCTGTGTAATTACAAAGGGTCGCGATTATTGAGGATCGATAATGCGATGCTCACTGTATGCTTTCTGCAAGCATAGAGAGCATTTGTGATTCCAGAAAGATGAACATGGATTCTATCATCTTATTAATGTGAGGTAAAACAATTCATGCAGAAGTGAAGCAGAGCCACTGCTGCCACTGTAAAAAGTTCATTATGTTCCTCTTGTGGTTTTTAATTTCTCTCCTACACTATGGCCAAACGCTAATTAAAAAGAAATGAAAGCATCACAAACCATACTTTCTGTCTGTTCATCCATTACATCCACACTTCACTTTTCTTCTCTTCTCAATCACTGCAATTGTAGCAACTGTTACTGTGGCTACGATGTGTTACAATGATCACAAGAAAAAAAAGGCCAGAAATGTGAATTCTGCTGCAATGTCCATGTCCAAAGTGTCTCCAACATTTATAACAGCTTCTTCCCAAACTCTCCGGCCAGATAATTCCTGAGACATGATGCAACCTCAACAAACAGCTACATGTCCTGTGTCTCCAAACAAATGAGTAATTGGCCATGAGTCGTCATAAGGAGACATGACAGTTTATGACACACACTGGGGTATTATAATAATCCCGTCTCTGACATATCATTATATCCATGTCACATGAAGATTCTCCCCTCATTATTTCAGACAGTGGACCATGTAATACCATTCCACCGTCATTTATTGGCCTGTTCTGGTAACTCTATTCCTTTCGCACCAATACCCCAGACAAGAATTAGCCATGAATTTCCCATATCACAATCACAGCACCCACTCAGTACCTCCAATCTTCTCCTGGATAAAGGGTGGTTGATGAAGTCAAAACACTGATAACGTAAGCACTGTATAAAATTGACTGTGAATGAATAACTGTGAAATGATACGAGGACAGTTGTAACTGTAAGACTTTTTAAAATGCTGATGACTGATAGGACAAAGCTAAAGGAGGCTGATCTGTCTGGGTAAAGGTTGCTGCGTTGTGACCATTAGTATGCAGCAGTGAGAGGTGACACATCTGGAAAGGTGGGTTTAGAACAGGGGTAATGAAATGTAATCAGGGTGATGAGGTACATAACGCCAGGAACAACACCTGTGAAATGTGTCCACAGTCCAACCACATGCCAAGGAGTCAGATCACTGATACCACGGATCAGCGCAAACAAAAGTTTTCTGGGCTGGTTGGGAAGTTTTTGAGATGCAGATCTTTTTGTCTTATTAGCCCGAGTCACTGAAGCTTCAGATGCTTCCGGTTTTTATATAACAAAAAAAGGATTATTTATTATTAATAATAGCAAATTAAAATGGGGATTTGACATCTTGACCTTCCATGACTTCAGTTTAGCCTTAGGCAAATAACGTTGTTTCACCAAACGAGCACAATGCAGCTGAGTAAAAAGGTAATAATTAGGCATGGCTTGTGCTTGGTCAGATTATCTATTTGAAAGACATTCTGGCACACTGAATGTGGATGAGTTGAGAATGCGGAGGTCAGTTTCCTCTGTCTGCAAGCACCATGATCAGTGAGTCACTTTTCTTCAAAAACGTCAGGGCATGACTCCAGTGTCGTCTGGTTAACGGTCAATTTCTCGTGCTGTAGTGTTGCTGCGTTACTCACTGTGTTGGTGGTGATGGTTGTTGTGTTGCTGTCGCTGTTCGCGGGGTCGCTGTGTGTCTGTGCAGGCGTGTAGATAGTCAGGGTGTGTTCAGGTACTCGGCTCTGTCCTGTGTAGTCCTGTGTGGAGAGGGCGTGGGGTGTGGTGAATTCTGCTGGGATACCATTCTGTGGGGGAGGAGGAAACTGCGCTGGGGTGTAGGACTGGGCCATTGCATCCACCGGGTTGGTCGCCTCTTGGTTACCCTGGAAACAGAATAAGTCAACAAATGAAGGCATGGCATGTTGAGTCAGCGGGTTAAGTAGGTGGTAAATGAGTACAATAGTGTATGGACATTAGTGAGGAGGTGTTTAGTCATCGGGATATTCAAAGTTAGGTTCACGTCCTGAAGTACAGATGTGGTTTCTTTAGGCTTCTCCAGTTCTCTTTGGTCTCCGACTGTTCAAAGAGCACAACAAAAAAAGTAGCTCGGATAGATTGTGAGCTTCAATGGACTGACTTCTCAAACTTGGCAAAACTAAGGCATCCCTAAAGCAGTGATGTCCTGTGCTTTAAAAGAAAGCAGTGATCAGAGCAAATCTCACTGACAATTAGTGAAATCCTTGATCAGAAGTAAAAAAAAAAAAAAAAAAACAGTTTCAGAAGAAGAGCAGTGCTCAATGGATTTACACCATAGGGAATCTCATTAGCTTTTAGGAGAGCTTTTAGATGAGATTATCTCACTGACTCTCCAAGTGTTGGCTTTGATTCTTATGAGATTGTTTGATCATCTCAACAGCTGTTTGGCTGTGAAATGGACTTCTGATACAATGTCTACTGTGTCTTCTCCTCCTCTATCCTTATGATCTTTCTCGCTTATCCCAACCTCTCTCTTACCACCCCCTCTCTCCATATATATATATATATATATATATTTTGGCATGATATGATAGATGATACACCTGCCCTGTGTTCCTGACCCATGGGTTGAGGAAGCAAGCGAAGAGCCCAGTGTGATAGGAAGCGGGGTGGAATGTGAACACTGTACATGACTTGTGATATCGATATAATGGATGTTTTCCAATGATGCACATCGTAAAGTGAGGCAAGGGCCACTACAGCAGGGTAAGCTATCATTCCACCACAAACACACACACACACACACACACAGAGCCATGCGTGTTGATGGAACAATAACTCCTCAGGATGGGGATCCACACGAGCTCTTAACATCCCTTGAACAAGACTGGAGGGTGGTGAGACGCCATCACCACACAATCTAATAACACCTTCCATGCATCTCTTAAATCTAATTTCTAGATCCGCACAGGCCGAGACGGACGTGTTATTCTTTCAAGCAGCTCACAGCTGGCGAGGAACAAGAACACATACAATAAATAGATAAAGTGGCCTCTATTTCCTTCCGGAGAAAGGGTGAGGGCATTTGATCTCTTTTCTCTTTACAATGTTGGTTGCTGATTCCTGTCCCTGTCCTGTCAAAATTTTACACTTGTATATAGGAACTCAATAAACAATTATAACTCAAAAACAAATCAATAGCCAACATCCTTTAGACATTTTTGTGATCCCCTAAAAGGATGTGTAAAAAAACCAATGTTTTAAACATATGATCAAAATGTAAAAGCAAAATGATTGATCTGATGCTGACACCATCCTGAATTTGACCTCTGAATTGAACCAATCTGTGCAGTGAACACACAAACTAGTGAATGTACACTTTAAGGGGCAGTGAACACACTTTCCCAGAATGGGGGATCAGACCGGCAACCTTCTGGTTACAATGTCGGTCCGTAACCTTGATCCCTGGCTGCCCCTGAGAACATACTTGCTAAGATTTGTTTTTGCTTCCCATTGACTTCCTTTTTCAGCATTTTTATGGGTCACTACATTGGGTGTTGCAATTAAACACTTCAAGGCTATCACATAAATAACAGCACACCAGCAAATACACATCTGAGTTTTAATCCACAAGCACCCTGTACAGTGAAGTGCCAGAAAAACTCTAATCACTCTAATATTTGGTAGGTCCCCCACAGTGCATGCATGACATCCCAGATGTGCTCACTTGCGCTAAGATCTGGTGGCTCAGGTGTGAATGGCAAAATCCCAAACTTAGATGTTCCTCTAACCATAATTTGGCATCTCAACATGTGTGTGGTGGCGCATTGTCCTGTGGAAGAGGCCAAACCCATCAGAATAAGTGCAGGACATGAACAGTTGTAACTCATCAGAAAGAAGACACACAGTGTTCACCTGTCAGGGACGTCTGTAGGTGTACCAGGGGTCTCATGGAATGCCAGCTAAACAAACCCAATACCATTATGGAGCCACCGCCAGCCTCCATGTTTTGAATAGGCTCGTCTGTACGAGTTTTTCTGGCACTTTAGCATATAACATGAACCTATGCTGTATTGCATTTGACAGCATGGTAACTGATGCATACAAATGTCTCTTCTTGCAAGTTCGCTCTGGTCAAATGGAATGAGGCACCTGGCTATAAAGACACCTGAGAGTTAATGTCTATTGACTAGACATGCATAAGCAAAACGCGACATGAATGCCTGCCTGGTTACCAGCTAGAGGAACAAGGCACATAAGGCAACCTGAACAGTGCACTGCTGAACTCAAATGAGCTGACCCCAACAGATCTACACAACTCCCTCTCTTTTCTCCTTACCACACTCTCATTCTTTGCACGTTTCTAGCTTTCAATGTCCCATGATCCCCTTGACACATTCTCTGTCTCTATAATTGACATTACTTTCCCCTCTCGCAATCCCTTCTTCTGTCTTCCTGGCCTCATAGGCTTTCACAAGGAGTGATCCTGTAGTCTTTTCCCCATTGTCTCCACTATACCACCACAAAAGTCTTGCATCAAGGTCAATCAGCAGCAGTTGCAACTTCTCCCCAGCGTGTTTTTCAACTTTTATTCGGAGCCCATTCTCAAGCCACATAAGAGAGGGACGTGGTGTTGTGCAGTGGTGAAAAACAGACTAGTCGACAACACACAGCATTCACTTTGTCACGAAAAACCCGAGTGTCCCTTTAAAGCCCAGCGTTAATAAGAAAAACTCGTCAGACAAACGTAAATCATCCAGGGCTTTCTTGTCAAAGATCTCATATCCATGACGTGGATGACAAACTCTTCACCCCAGTGGGGATGGACTGGCTGGGAAAAGGCTCTGCATATCTGACAAGTCGTAGAGCTCATGTTGCATTTACACATTCCCAATGCACATAAGTGGCCTGCTCACCATACTTCTGCCAACATGTCTTTCTTTAGCATAGTATAGTATAGAAAACCAAGCATGCATCTTGCCTGCTGGGCTTGTCAGTGGGACGGTGGTCTCAGGGGGGATATGTCTTTGGTACCCTTAGATAGTGGTGCACAATTTTCGAGGAACAATATTATAGAACATAGTTGGATGATAAGGCATCTGCTGTACATTTGAGGCTACATTTACATTGGTATACCTTAGGGAACATGGCACATCTCTACATCACGGTTTATTCTAAGTGTAGACTGACTAGAGTGCATAACAAGTCTACTTCTTCAACTTCTGAATTGCTCAAGTCTCTTTAGCGGCTTGTCTTAAATTTTGGTGCAATTAAATGCAATAAAAACAGGTGATGGGACACGGGACTTGCTTGCCACATATTCAGTATGCTTTGTCTCCTGGTCAGATGATGGTGGATCAGGATCCTATCACAGAAACACTATATATGTGAGGTGCAAATACACCCTGGATGACCCGTACTCGGGTTGACCCATACTCGGGTTGATTGGAGTCCACCCAAGGGCATGATTTCACAGATGGTCAATGAAGAGAAAAGCACAAGAGAAACCCAAAGGTAACCCATCAACTGAGATGTTGGAATTAAGATGCAGCAGTGCAACACTCACACAACACGGTACTATCATCTGCCATGTAGGTGGTACTGTGAATGGTATACTGTAAGTATGTACTCTTTTTTTTTTTTCCATGTAGTGAAATATAATAACCATTTCATCCCTGTTTTCAGGTGAAAAATGGAAAGATATACCTCAAGGAAAATCACAGCAGCAACAACAAACCTGTTTTAATAAGGGTACACCGACTGCACCACAATCATCACGACCACCACATAGTCTTTCCCAAAGACCCATAAATGCTAAAGTAGCTAGAAAACTATATGGTCTCCATAGGAACTAATCTGTCCCTCAGTGTTCTTTACTCTTCTATATTGTAGATCAAATCCAAACCTCATTATTAACGCCCCAGTTGTTATTATCTTCCATGTCCCCCCACCCATCAGAGTGGGTTTATGACAGACAGGTGGCTCCCTGAGAGGTGATTTGCCTAACCCATCCATGGGAAAGCTATCTGATCAGCTAAAACTCCACGTCCATGTATGAGACTGCAGGGAATGCCCACTCCCAAATGAACATCGATCTGATCTCTCTCTCTCACTCTCATTCTCCATTATCCTTCTCTCTATTTTACACAGACACACATTATCTTCCTTCTCATGTTCATCCTATCACTCTCTTCCTGCCTCCCTTGGGGCCTTGCTTTCTCTCTCGCTCGCTCTGAAGATTTGGCCGTTTGTGGGGATGCCTTGCCACTGGCTTGAGTTAGCAGGCATTAGTAGGGTGGGCGTGTACATACTCCGAGATCAAACATCGCTCCCAGTTATCAGCTTGGCTTATAAACACTGCTTTATTATGCTGTTTCAGCTTAAACCGCCTGCGGAGATGGAAAGCCCTGATTTGTTAGTAAAATCATATACACTGTGAGCCATATTTCTTACATATAGTGCTGAAATTGCACACATCAGACCTCATACTGACATTATTCAGACACGATGGGCTTTTGTAGACATAAGGCAGAGGTTTCTCTACTTCATGTGATTTTGATGTTGGACTTAAGCTCAGTTATTCTTATTTAATATCACAATAATTAGGACAATACTTATCATATGAGCCATAGTAATTGTGTAGCTGACAAAAAGGCCACATTGGTACAAATGACTATTTTGTACAACAATGCTAAAAAAAACAATGCAGTTGCACCAGACGCTAAAGCCTTGACATGGATGATATGATACATTTCAGCAGACCATCAATG
>JAOVVF010000011.1:18210350-18226301 GCA_028565595.1 Duopalatinus emarginatus
CAGACAGATAGATAAACAGACAGACTGACTGACTGATTGACTGACATACAGATAGATAAACAGACAGATTGACTGACTGACATACAGACAGATAGATAAACAGACAGACTGACTGACTGATTGACTGACATACAGATAGATAAACAGACAGATTGACTGACATACAGACAGACAGGCGGACAAACTGACTGACATACAGACAGATAGATAAACAGACAGACTGACTGACTGACTGATTGACTGATACAGACAGATAGATAAACAGACAGATTGACTGACATACAGACAGACAGGCGGACAAACTGACTGACATACAGACTGACTGACAGACAGACAGACAGATAGACAGACTGACATACAGACAGATACAAACACTTGTTGACAGATGGACAAAGTGTATTAAAAAGCAGAGATTGTTCTGAAAAACAATGTATTTGTCGTTTCTAAAAGTTGATTCAATTAAGTTCTACAGCCAGACTGTGGATAATTGTTGACTTCTCCCTCATAGATATATTTTATATAATCACTAACTACTTATTTGCAGTATAAGTATGTTACAAATACATATTGGGAAATTCGCTTCATTTTCATTAACGTGTCTATCCGTGTGTTTTAGAGTCAGTCAGTAGTGGAGTTACTGTGGATGACGAATGTGATTACCAACAGGACGGTTTTCCAGTGGCCTCCAAATGTACTGAAGACTGTTCTCCAAAATCCATTCGAGAGGGAAAACTGGTGGAGAATCTACAGGTCAAACAGCTCGGCCCAGATACGACCACACAAATACACAAAGCTGCATTCGAGGCTTTTCCCAGGATGTTCATTGGTACAACAAAGCCTCGGCTTGCTGGATGTGCTCAAACACACACACGCACACACACACGCACACACACACACACCACTGTTCTCTGTATATAAATACAGTATAATCCAGCAGTACTCTACAAACTCCTAATATTGTCTTATTGATGTATTGCTAATATATATCTGTGTGTTTCTGAGCCGGTCTGTACTGTAATGATTTATACTGTGCCATCTACACATCAGAGCTACAATTTATCATCATTTTGATAATTATCAGTCTACTGATTTGTTTTAATGGCAAGTTTTTCTTTTAAACTGAGTTTTGGTGTCCAGTAGTTTGTGTTAAATTGCATTGGGAGGATTACTGAAACTGCTGATTACGGCACAAACAGCCAACCACCACACTGTTGTTAATGTTCTGGCTGGAGTGAACAGATTTGTGCAGGTTTTATATACAGACGCTCTTCTCTCTGCAGTCTTTCTTCTGATGAGAGAGAGAGAGAGAGAGAGAGAGAGAGAGAGAGAGAGAGAGAGAGAGAGAGAAGTGAGGATTTGTGGGAGAAGTGATGAATGAGAGAAAAGTCAAGTGGGGATAAAAGAGAAGAGATCATTCCTCTCAGTAAAGTCTAGTGACAGTCTGAGAGCCAGCGGAGGGATAAAACCCGGCATATAATAACAAGATGTCAGTCTGGGGGAATGAGTGAGTGAGTGAATGAATGAGTGAATGAATGAAAGAGTAATACTGCTTTTAAATATAAATCAGAGGTGGTGAAGAAGTGTAAATAAGACTTATCAGAATTTGAAATCCACTACACGTCTTCTTCAGCCTGCTGCCATCTGGGAGGAGACTGTAGAGTCTCCAGGCTGAGAGACAGCTCCGTTCATCAGGCCATGTTCTGACTTTGACTTATGGATTTTATAAACGTCGTCAGACACAAATCTTCAGTTCACAGTTCTGATAAGACGGTGCACAGCTGCTATAACATACCACATTACAGTACCTAGAAATGGATAAAAAGTACAGTTCTCCTATCTTTAACCAACAAATTCCTGAAACCTTTTACTCTCTGCTGTTGGTGTAAGAGGAGAAACACTCCGGGGGACGTGGTGTTATTGTAAAATAATGAACTTCAGGGTGCGGTGTCTCTGCTTCATCACCCCACTGCATCATTGATTTATTTTCTCCAGACGTGTGACACGGTGGGACATGTAACGATCTGTGTAGAAGACACTAGTGCAGACTAGGCTTGGGTGATAATGTACATTTAGTCAAAGATAATCGTCTCCAGAATTATCGCGATTAACGATATTATCGTGTTATAAATCAAATGCGACGCAAGCGTTGAGGCTCTGTGTTATGTAGACCACAGCGCTGCACTAGGAGTGGCTTAAAGGCTAAGCACCACCTAATGGATCCCCCTGGTGATATCACTTTGTTTTACATACTGAAATATACAGACGCTTAATAAAATGAAAATAGCAGCTTACTTTGCTTTAAAATTGATCATTTTGATTAAATTGACAGAATAACCTGAGCTCACTGCTGAAATTCCGGAAGCTGTGTGATGACATCACAGGTGGACAACAGTGAACAACACTGTGGTAAAACACCATTATGACTGACTTGGACCCAGTTTTGGATCCTCAGATTCCGATGATATTTCTGGATTTGATATTAGTATACTTTCTATTTTAGTATACTTTATACTTTAGTGTACTTTCTATTTTAGTGTACTTTCTATTTTACATCTACTAGTGTTATTGTCCACCACATACGTTGCATATGTCACACACATTGGCACACAAATAACTAATTAAATAATGAATAAAAACAAACTAATTAAATTAATGAATGAATGTCACACGCGACACACTACGAAACCTACGAAAGTTTCTGAAATTTGTTGTATTTCTTGAATTTGTAAAAAAAAAAAAAAAAAGGTTTTCTGACTATCGATATGATCACTTATTAGAGGTGGTGCTGAGCCTTTAAGGCTGAGTATACTTTCTATTGTAGTGTACTTTCTATTTTAGTGTACTTTATACTTTAGTATACTTCATATTTTAGTGTACTTCCTATTTTAGTGCACTTTCTACTTTAGTACACTTTGTATTTTAGTGTACTTTATACTTTAGTGTACTTTCTATTTTAGTGTACTTCATACTTTAGTGTACTTTCTATTTTAGTGTACTTTATATTTTAGTGTACTTTATACTTTAGTGTACTTTCTATTTTAGTGTACTTTATATTTTAGTGTACTTTATACTTTAGTGTACATCATACTTTAGTGTACTTTATACTTTAGTACACTTTGTATTTTAGTGTACTTTATACTTTAGTATACTTTCTATTTTAGTATATTTCATACTTTAGTATATTTTATATTTTAGTGTACTTCATACTTTAGTGTACTTTATACTTTAGTACACTTTCTATTTTAGTGTACTTTCTATTTTTGTATAGTTTATATTTTAGTATATTTTATATTTTAGTATACTTGTGTGGGACTGACGGCATGTGAAAGCTGTAGTCATTTACTTCATGCTGTTTACATTGGTGCGTGGAGGTACAAAAAAAACTAATCCCCAGAAAAGTAAAAAAACGACTATTTCACTATTACCTCTGTAATCTTTTAGAGACGGATCATACAAATGTTTATGAAGGTGAACCTGCTCCACAAGAGCACATTCAGATTTGTCTTTTAGATTAAACACAGCTCGTGTACTGAGGCTCCAACTGAGGCTCGACACTCATCCTAGAGCCACTTAAAGATCTTCAGTATAAACTAAAGGTTCACATCACTCCGTCTGCTGCTTTATCATTCCAGTTTAAAAGCTTTGTTAATCTGTCGAGCAGAGAGCAAGTCACATGGACCAGACCTGTCTTAACCTTGTCATGGTCTGTACCAGACTGTCACTCTGCATATGTCCAAGTGGTGTTTAAACATTTAGATTTGCAGTTAATTACTTGTGGATATTTTATCATCTTATATGAAGGCCAGGCACATTGTTGTAGAAAGCACTTGACGATAATTGGCATGATATCGTGATGGATTTAAATGATCGCGATATTCGATAATATCGTTTATCGTCCCATGGCTAGTACAGACAGAAATGTTAATAAAGAATAAAGACACTACCCAGAAGTCACTACCCAGAAGTCAGCGTAGTGACTTGAAAAGGTCAGACAGAACCAGAGTCTAAAATCCAGACAGAACACCAGGCTTGGTATCAGTCCATAAGGAAATCCAAATACTTTGTGTTGAGTGATTGATACTCAGGGGTTTATATAGCTTGGTTGCAGGGGTGATGTGGTGCGAGAGGTGTGTCTAATTAACAGAACGCGGGTGGAAATAGTGCACTAGAAGTCAGGGGACTGAGATCAAGTGGATTGAGATAAATCTGTGGCGACCACCTTGTTCTACACTCACTCCATCATTACAGTATTTAGTGATGAATATTCCATAAACGTTCTGTATGTTCCAGTTTACTGCTGAAGAACACTTACTGATCCCTGTATTACTCTGAGTGTAAATAAACGAGATCTTCATCCATCATTGATCTGAAGCTCTGGAATAGTTTCTCCATCTCGTCCCACTGCAGCGTCACCCTCACCAGTTAACCGGGACACGAACCCATGGCACATACACACACTAATAAATCATCATCAATTCATAACACATTCATCACAATGAACACACCCACACACACCCCCACAGAGAGAGAGAGAGAGAGTTAAAAATGTAGCATCATCCACCAGCAAAGGGAGTGCAAAAAAATAAGGGCCCTTTGGGGAGTGAACAAGGGAACAGGACACAGCAGCCATGAGCATTATTAAAGAGAGAGAGAGAGAGAGAGAGAGAGAGAGAGAGAGAGAGAGAGAGTTTTAGTGAGAATTTTCTACATTTTCTTACTGTCCACTGTGGGCGTGTCCTAACCACATACCATGTTCATTATATTAAACACATAAACACCATCTTTGGTTCACTAAGGATGCATCCCAAACCACACACTGTGTTCACTATACAGACCACATAAACACTGTTATTTGTCCATTGCAGATGTGTCCCAAACCACACACCACTCTATAGACAATATAACCCTATCATCTGTGCAGTGAGGATGCGGCCTAGACCACACATCATTTTGACCTTATAGACCACAAACTCTATCACTCAAGAGCAATGTGTAAGTGAGACACGTCCCTGTTTTACAGAAACCCCGCCCCCATTTGCTCGTCTCTCTGTAACCTCTGTGCATGTACATGTGAACAGCGACGTGGACGATATGCGTTAAAGCCTCGTTTGGTAGGATGAAGCAGAAGACTGAGGTAAGTGGATTTCACAAACAGCCGCAGAGTGAAAAATTCATCATGTTCCCTGATCCGCAGAACAAACATTAGTGTAGAATTGAATATGCATGACCGTTTGATCTTCCTGACACCGCAAAATTCCCAGCATGCCTCAGCCGGAGCGCTCGCCAAGGGAAACGTGCCAAGATTCAGAGCAGCTTGGCAACGAGGTGCAGATAGAGCCGTGTCGTTCACTTCGCCTTCTCTCAGAGAGAGAGAGAGAGAGAGAGAGATTATCAGTCCACTGTGGGCGTGTCACAAACCACACGCCATATTTACTATCATAGATCATCAGAGACATTATTACTGGTCCTCTGTGGTCACATACCAAACCACATGTCATGTCCATACTGACCACATAAAAACTATCATCGGCCCACTGTGGGTGTGTCCCAAACCACAGGCCATGTTCACTATACAGGACACATAAAACAGTCACTGGTTCACTGTGGGTGTGTCCCAAACCACATGCCATGTTCACTATACTGACCACATAAAAACTATCATCGGCCCACTGTGGGTGTGTCCCAAACCACATGCCACGTTCACTATACAGGCCACATAAAACTGTCACTGGTTCACTGTGGGTGTGTCCCAAACCACATGCCACGTTCACTATACAGGCCACATAAAACTGTCACTGGTTCACTGTTGGTGTGTCCCAAACCACACGCCATGTTCACTAAACCCCTATAAAATACCCACTGTTACTATGTTAAAGTGACTGAGGGGACGGACACTGCAGGACATTTCTTTCTGTTCTCTGTCCAGATCAGAGGACTGCAGCATGACGACATGGCTGATGACGAGATGCTTTTTCATTGGTATGCCGAGTTCTTCTCCGTCCACAGAAACACATCATTATGTAAATGAGGCGAGTTTAATGGAGGAAGGCGAGGTTAGTGTTTTATGATTATTAATGACTTTCGCCTGCAGCTCGGATCAGCTGACCTCGCTGAAATATTTACATCATAAACACTCTCAGATATTGTGTGTGTGTGAGCTCTTATAAACACACACACACGCACACACACACAATTGTCTTGTGCAGAAACATTCACTGAATACATTAATCATTAAAACTCCAGATAAACATTTAGGTCAAGATAGAAATACTACAAATTTACAGTGTGGTTAAAACTCCTATGTCATGTTATAATATGTTACGATGTTATGATATATTATGATGTTATGATATATTATGATGTTATGATGCTATGATGTTATGTTATGATGTTATGTTATGATATTTGCTATATGTTATGATATGTCATGTTATAATATGTTATGATGTTATGATATGTTATGATGTTATGTTATGTTATGATGCTATGATGTTATGTTATGATGTTATGATATATTATGATGTTATGTTATGTTATGATGTTATGTTGCAATGTTATGCTATGTTATGTTATATGTTATGTTATGTTACGTTACGTTACGGTATGGTATTTACATTTACGGCATTTGGCAGACGCCCTTATCCATAACGACTTAGAAAAGTGATTAGTTAAATTCTTGGAGTATCAATTCTTGTTATGTTATGTTGTGCTATGGTATGTTATATGTCATGTTACGTTATGCTAAGCCATGCTACAATATATTTTAGTATATCACATTATTATGTTACACATGCATACAAACACCTGCTATATTGATCACTTACACATATTACATATTATAGTAAGTTACAGCTCCTAAGCTCCGCCTCCAAATGTCTGAAGCTGAATCTGCTGTAAAACACTTGACACATGTTCTCTTTACTGCAGCATTCAACTTAAACACTAATAATGTTCCATGTTCATTTCATCATTTTATAGAAGAAAAGATTATTACTGCTTATCGTTTCCATAGTAACTGGATTACTATTAAGGTTAATTATTGCTTATCATTTCCACAGTAACAGCGTCATTTACTGGTTATCGTTTCCATAGTAACAGGATTACTATTAAGGTTATTACTGCTTATAGTTTCTATAGCAACAGGGTTATTTATAGGGTTATTACAGGTTATTGTTTCCATAGTAACAGCATAATTTTTAAGGTTATGACTGGTTACAACAGTGGACGCTTCACTGTGTGTGGTTGAAACAGTGAAGTTTTCTCTCTCTCTAAGGAGAAATGTGCTTATGTAAATCTATGAAAGGAGTCTCCAGTGTCAGAGGTAAAGTGAACCACACATTGACCACTGTGTTTGTACACATAAACTCCATATTTAACTCGTCAATGCAGTGAAACAAACACGTACAGACAGTAGTAAAGTGAACACACTTGCACAGTGGTGGCAACCCTATTCACAGCACCTGAGTAGCAGTTGGGGATTAGGTGACTTGCCCAAGGGTACTTCAGTCATATCATGTCGGTTCCGGGGATCAAACCAGCAACCTTCCGATCACAATGATTTGGTTGATTTGGGAAATACAAGCCTATGACTGCCCAAAGCTTTAACTTTAATTTTAAGGACATTTCTCATTAAAAATTATGATTAGAGAGTCTGGTGAGGGAATGTGTGTTTATAGCTGCTATAATGTGCAGAAGAACAGGAAGTGAACATATCTAATTACTGAGGAATGAGCAGAATGTTGTTCATGAGGACCAGCGTTCACAGAAAACCAGTCAGCTTTGTGTAAAGTAACATTATGATATGGTTAGTTATTTATTTTACAGCACTGGACCAAGTGCTTTATTCATCCAAAATCTGGCAGCAATTATCATCTTTACCACAAAAGATTTAGGGACGGATTAAATTTCAGCATTTTCTGTTGTTTAAACTGTGGAATTATAACCACAAGAGCTGAGGTGATGCAACGAATTATGGGTATTCCACTTCACTCATTTTTATTGAGCGTTATGACTATATTTGTTCGTATCATTTCTATGAAGCTATAAAACAGTCTCACTAGTCTGTATCAGTGAGCCAAAGCTGCAATGTATCTCTTCTCCCTGATAATATTTTTAGTTCCTCTATGTCAGGATGTACTCTCTCTCTCTCTCTCTCTCTCTCTCTCCTCAGAAGGGTGTTTGCCACTATGAGGGCAGTGCCAGGCTCTGCGTGGGGATCCAGGTCCAGCCGGAAACAAAAAGACAGAGCTGCTGGACGAGTCACAGAATGAGCAGTGCTGAGTGTCGAGCTCACACTCCTCCACACACACCATCACTCCATCCACAGCACTGATACTGTTCCTTCACATATCATTTCACTACTTGCAGTTCTCTGAGGCAAAAACGATTCGATCTCCATCTCTCTATGTGCACATCCCCAGGTCTTTATTTCTCTTATACCAAAGGAATGTCATCATGACAGAGTTTATTAAACAGTGATGTCATGGTACAGTTTATTCATTTATAGTTAATGTTCATGAAACAGGTTCGTTCCTGTTTAAACGGACTGTCAGGTAAACACATAGCTGGTGGAGTAGGACATAAGTGCTGAGATGTTTACTGAAAATCTATAGACCAGATTGGGAAAAAAAACAGTCCAGATGAGTCATGACCCAGATCTGGCCCACACTTAATACTTTATCCAGCCCACATACTGCAGTGGAATGATGGTGATGGCCTCATCTGGATCTGAATACCATAAAATAACTATGGTGGGCTACAGTTCCACCAGGTTTGGCCCAAAATGTCAATCATTAAAGTGAAAGTAAAAGTGAACTTTTTGCCTTCTGTGCTTGCAAATAGAGGAATTTGACCTCCACATTTAAACCAACTAGTTAAACACACAGAACAGTAGGGGCAGCAGACAGACTTGCCCAGAGCGGGGGGGCAGCCCCAACCCCAGGTTCCCAGGGAGCAGTTGAGAGGGTTAAGTGCCTTGCTCAAGGGCACCTCAGTCGTGAGAACATGAAGCATGTTGGGCCACATGACATGGCTGTTAGCATTTCTCCAGTTTTGGCCCACACTACACTTGCTATTACCGTACCTGGCACATAAGTGCCTTACCCTGGCCATATATGGGCCACATTTGTCTGCTATCTTGAAAACAATGGTCAAAAGTAGAACAGACACAATCCCACCACCACCATCATCAACATCACTGGCAGCCGTTACTCGAGGGTAATATAAACCCACACAACTGTGAGAGCTGCTGTTATAGGAAACTAATTAACACCTGATGAAACATCCACAGTTCAGAATTCAACAGAACGGTGATATCAGAAATAAATTAAAAGACCTTAAAAATGATTTTAAATGATTGAGTCTGAATAAAATAGGAAAAAAAAAAAAAAAAAATTGCTTAGCTACTGTTAGCTTACTGTTACTAAGAATGATACCTCAACATCACGGCTACCTCCTAATTAGTTCATTTCTGGATATTACGCCAAATTTTTAGCGTAATGTTTGTCAAATATCTTTAGGGACGTTGACATTGGTCATCCACACACACACACACACACACACTAATTAAACAGTGTGCATGTTGTAATGACCTTCCCTGTCTGTGTTTGAGCAATTACACACATGCTAACCTTTCTCATATTGACGAGCCTCATTAACCTTTCACCTCTCACATTAGGTCTGGTCTTTCAACTTGCAGTGGAAGTTTAAAGATCAAACACACACACACACACACACACACACACACACACACACACACACACACACACGCGCGCAGAGTTGAATTACTGATTAACTGTTCTAACTGTCCTAGTTGTGTGTCATGTTCCAGGTGCAGTTTACACAGCCACACTGCTTTCTGTGGCCATGGCACATGAGGAGGGTGGTGTGTATGTGTGTGTGTGTGTGTGTGTGTGTGTGTGTGTGTGTGATGATGATGAAAGGAAGAAGAAGATGAAGATAAGTAAAGGAGCGAAGAAGAAGAACCATATAGATAAAGAAGAGATAAAAAAAAGAAAAAAAAGAAAGAAAAGAGAAGTAGAGCATGTAGCCTATGACAGGCTGAGATAAAGTGTGTGTATGTGTGTTAGTGTAAAGAGATAATTACAGAGAGAGAGAGAGAGAGAGAGAGAGAGAGAGAGAGAGCTCTAATAAGGAATACTAGTGCTTCACCATGGTCGTCAGTAAGAGCAACCTCATTTAAAAGTAACACACATTCATACATGTTCACACACACAAGCGCTGAAAATAGCACACACATTCAGTCACATGCTGTTCAAACACACATTCCATGTCTAATAATGAAGCTTCATCACCTTCTATCTGCCTTCATATCCATGTCCTACAGAGGTTCCTGTCATGGTTCTCCAGTCTAATCCAGAAGGTATACGAGGTCACTGAAGGTACTGGTTTGTGTAATGTAGGCACACTTACAGACACACACTCTGTCTCTCTAACCTTTCCACTGAAAACATTCTGGAACAACCTGTAGTGCTAACTTTGAGAACGTTCACTTATCACGGCTGCATGCTAGCAGTCCATCACTTCAGTCCATCATAATCAGTCACCAATATCAATATCATTTGGACTGGACATGTTTTAAACACGACAGATTGTGATCAGATTGGACACTATTCACTCTATGTCAAGTCAAGTAGTTTTTATTGTCGTTTCAGCCATATACAGTGTTGTACAGTACACAGTGAAATGAAACGACGTTCCTCCAGGACCAAAGTGCTACATAGAACAATAAACTTACTTAACTTTACAACGTAAAATGCACATGTGCAGTAGCATGTGTAATGTCGCAAGATGATTTACAATAAATACACGACACTTTACAATACACAAAACAATAAACCACAAATACAGAGAGGGGACGGTGCAGGTAGCCCACTGGTAGTGGGAGCAGTGAGGTGTAAATGTAAACATTTTATTTAGCAGCAGTTTTGTCCATTTTGGTATTAATGTAAACATTGATGTCTGACGGCTTGGGAAAGGAAGCTGTTGCACAGTCTGGATGTGAGGGTCCGGATGCTTTGTTACCTTTTTCCAGATGGTAGGAAGGTAAATAGTGTGTGTGAGAGGTGTGTGTGGTCAACCACAATGCTGGTTGCTTTGCGGATGCAGTGTGTGGTGTAAATGTCACTGATGGTGGGGAGAGACACTGATGATCTTCTCAGCTGTCCTCACTACCTGCTTCAGAGGCTTGCAATCCGATAGGGTGCAGTTCCCAAACCAGGCAGTGATTCGGACTGCCTGAGGTCTCCCAGTCAAGAAGTCCAGGATCCAGTTACAGAGGGCAGTGTTCAGGCCCAGTAGGTTGAGCTTTCTGACCAAGTGCTGAGTATCGATTGTGTTGAATGCTGAACTAAAGTCTATGAACAGCATTGGAACATGTGTCGTTATTGTCCAGGTGGATGAGTGCCAGGTGGTGGTGGATATGGCATCATATATTGAGTGGTTGGGAGGGTACGCAAACTGCAGAAGATCTAGTGAAGGAGGCAGCAGGGTCTTGATGTGCCTCATGACAAGCCTCTCGAAGCACTTCATGATGATGGGTGTTAGTGCAACGGGACAATAGTAGTTAAAGCAGGACACTGAAGGCGTCATCGGCATGGGTATGATGGTGGTTGCCTTAAACTCTGCGTAGAGTTTTCCTAACGCCAGCTGCTTTAAGGCACAACACCTAGTCATTGGGAAGAGGGGTGGTCTTTCTTCGCTACAAGGCCGTTCTGTGCCTTAAACCAAGCATTGTTCAGTGCATCTGAAAGGAAGGCATCACTGTCACAGGCAGGTGGTGTTGTCCTGTAATTGTTGATGGCCTGGATGCCCTGCCACATGCGCCATGTGTCACCGATATCTCTGAAGTGGCTGTGGATGCTCTGTCCGTGTGCGCGCTTCGCCTATCGGATGGCCTGGGAGAGTTGGGACATGTGGTGATGGTCTTGACGACAGTCACATCATTTATACACTTACTTATGTAGCTGGTCACAGATGAAGTGTACTCCAAGTCTGTGGTGTTGCTGTAAGTTGCAGCCTCCCTAAACATTTGCCAGTCAGTGTGTTCAAAACTGCTGAAAAGCAGAGATGGCTCCTGATGGCCAGGTTCTCAACTGCTTTAGAACTGGTTTTGATCGTCTGACGAGTGGTCTGTATGCTGGAATTAGCATAACAGAGATGTGATCTGAGTATCCGGTGCTGGGAATGTTTGTGTAAACAAGATCGAGCGTGTTCGGTCATCTCGTTGCAAAGTTCACTGACTTGAGATTCACATGGTTGAAATCTGCAGCAACAATAAACAGTCCATAAAGGTGTGTGTTTTGAAGTCCACTAATAGCACTGTACAGCTCATAGAGCACGCATCTTTAGCATAAGCAGCAGGTGGGATGTAAACACTAATGATCTGTACTGTGGTGAATTCCCTCTGTAAATAAAAAAAAGTCTACATCTGACGACCATAAACTCCATTACAGATGAGCAGTAACTAGAGACTAGTACAGAGTTCCTGCATCATTCTGGGTTGATGTAAACACACATTCCTCCACCACGAGTCTTACCTCACAGGACTTGAGTGTTTTTGTCGGCATGAAATGAGGCTAGTCGTCTAGCTGAATGGCGCATTGGGAACTCTGTTGCTCAGCCACGTCTCAGTGAAAACAAAGACACAGCAGTCTCTAGATTCTCGTCATGTAATTCTCTGAAGTACTTCATGTCATCAAACTTTCCTGGATTGACTAATTCTAAGAGGTGCAAACTTTCCGAATTTGAAAAATGCAGAGGAATCTGCTCCATGAGATTATGGATGGCCATGTACAGATTTTTGTAGCACTCCTGGGGATCCTGGAATTGAGTGAAACGACACTTTCCCATGGGCTCATCTTGTGGGTGATGTGAGACCTGCTGCTTTGGCATAAACAGCTTGGAAAGCCCCGTCTGAACTCTTTTCTTTGACAAAAGCAAAAAGAGACTCAATTATTTTCTTGTAGTAGAGAACATCCATGGCCGAATACAAAGACCACATCAGTCTCTGAGAAGATTTGTTCATATGTGTACAACATTCAGAATCGTTCAGTTTCATTACAAAACCCTTGGCACTATCCAATGTGTCATCATCCAGTGTCTTATCTGCAATGATGTTATAAAAAGTCTGCAGGAGGCAGGCCATCATAGTTGTTTGCCACAGTGCTCACTACCTGTGATGTGAAGTGCCATTGAGTAGGAGAGTCAAGAAAAGATATCCTCTTTGTGGATTTGGAGAAAAAAGTGGCAAACCCAGAGAGTGATGCAAAACATATTCTGTACTCAGACAAGCATTTAGCCTCCTGTGACAGCAGCAGATGAACAAATATTACACAGGGGCAAGTGGCCTGCAGACCATTCAGGGCTGAGCCAATAAAGCAGCCCCATCGTATGTCTGTGCAACAGGTTTATCCCTGAAATTGCAGCCCTGCATGTTTTCATTTAATACTTCAGAAACAGACTGAGCATCTCGCCCCTCTGAAAAACCAAAACAATAAAGCACTCCTGAATTATCAACATAGCAAACAATGACAAAGTTGGGCACGACAAGCAATATCAGTTGTTTCATCCACCTACCATCCAAGGGAACAGCCTGGATTTTGACAGTGGCTGCAAGAACAGAGATCAAGTCATTTTGGATAGAATGAGACACACCAGAAAACACAGCTCATGACTTGAATCATGTGGCCAGGCGAAGTCGTATTTAGATATTGTTTCTGTGAACTCCCTGTAAATTCCCCTTATTGGATAAGTCACTACTCTCATCATGCCCCCTAAACGACAGCTCCTGCCGGCTAATCAAGTAAGTCACATCAATAAGGTGGTTTAGGAAGGTCCTGTTTCGTTTGACCGTTTCATTACATTTTGCCACTTGAATGCGAGCGCCTTCATTAATTGCATGTTAAACCCTGTCCCTGCACTTAACCTTGCACATGTACTCACATATTTATTGCTCTTTTCATGCCTTTTATATGCCCAGTCAAAGTTAGACAGATCCCCAAAGCCCAATTTTGACCAGACAAGACATGATCACTGAGATGATTTCATCAAGAAGCATGGCCAACAGTGCACTTTCTTTGTCACAGCACTTCCAGTCAGCCAGCTTTGTCTTACCAGGAGAGCTAAAAAGACCTGTTACCTTTCCCTACTTTCTGCACCAAATCAATCGTAGGTGTTGATCTGTCCTGCTGTTTAATTCTAACTTTCTCCTCGTTAGGAAGACTATCAAATGGCTTCGCCAAAATCAGATGGAAATTTTTAAATTATGTTAAACTGAAATACTACGAGTGTGGTAGACCTCAAAACAGTTGTTGACTGATCCGCCAATCATCTTGCAGAAGCTCCAGACCGTCCAGAAAGAATTCTCCAGTGCAAATTTTTTTCTACCATCACTGCCGCCATCTCAGATTCTACATTATGTCATGCCCTTCTTGTTCATCCACATTTAAAGAGAATTAATATGGTTTTAGATGTTTGTGTCTCATGTACCGTGTGTCACTTTTGTGTTGAAATGTCTGCACACATCTCCATAGTGTTTACTGCCCCTTTGGGAGGAATTAATAATGTGTGTAATTAACATGTATCTTTGCTTTGCTACAAGGTACAGTAGTACACACACACACACACACACACACACACACACACACACACACAGCGAGAGAGAGAGAGAGCACAGCCTATCACATGCCGCACTTCTACCCAGCTGACTTAATGACTCTTAATGACTTCTTAACGACTTTTTAATGACTTCATTATACTGATCCTGCCTGTGCAACACACACACACACACACACACACACACGCACAGGCTCACAAATAAGCTGGAAAACCCCTGAGGTGTGGGATATCACCACTACCTGCTCCACGTTCTGCACACTCATTCTCAGAAATTCTCTCTGTACGTGTGCATTATGAGGCGAGGCTCGTCTGGGGCTCATTAGGGAATTCGGGAGGACAGAATAAAATAAAAAGGCAATATACTGGAGTTAAGTAGGCTCGCTGTTCGAGCAGTGAACTTAAGGATGGATATAAAAAAGGAAAGAACAGAAATGAAAGGGGAGTTAAAAGAACAGAGGGAGCAAATTAAACCTTGTCTACTCAACACACTATTTGTAGAGACTTTAGCAAGAGGAGGATTTTATTAGTTCATAAAAGAAAACGAAGCCCACTAACCCCACTTAACCTTTTTATCCACACCTTAAACACGTGAAACATGTAACACACCAATATAACTTTTCCCTCCTTTTTTTTTTTCTTACAACCGCCAGAGTTTAATTTGACTGTTTAACCTGTTACTGCCACTGAGACTGCAGACTCCTTCCATAAATATAAAATAACCACGTTTCTCCTCCATCACCACATACACACATTTCTAATTCGCTTTATTTAAAGCATTTCCCAGTAAATTCTCTTTGAATGAACTGTTACTGATTCATAATCCTGTAAATGATTCAGGTCAGTTTACTTCAGGAATAAATAAAATTGCTATACACTGTGTTGAAGCACAACTTTTAATCCGTAAATTTAGACATTATAAGGGGAATAAAATCAAGCATCTACACCATGCAATCTGCCTTTACCAACGTTAGTAAAAGAACGTTTTAAAAAGCTCAGTGAATTTGAGTGTGATACTTAAATAAGATGCCTTTATTACAACAATTCAATTAGTAAAATGTCTTCACTTCGAATATTCCACCATCAACTGTCAGTGATATTATTAGAAAGTGGTTGGTGTGGTACAGTGATAACATCATTGTCTCCCATGTGAGAGACCTGGGTTCGGTTCCTGGTCTGGGCAACCAGTCTGTGCTACACCAATAAGGGTTCTTGGGCAAGACTCCTAACATAACGTTGACCTACCTGTAATACCAGTAACCTTGTACAAACCGGATTCCAAAAAAGTTGGGACACTAAACAAATTGTGAATAAAAA
>JAOVVF010000011.1:18231142-18241638 GCA_028565595.1 Duopalatinus emarginatus
AAACACCCACACCTCAAACACCCAGAAAGCAGACATATTTTGCGCCGGAGATGAACAGATGGAGGCATTAGTGAGGAAAACGTTTCCGTATTTCCATCCATAGCTGTCACCAGTCTGATGGTTGGATTTTTATTTTTTTTTTTTACAGCGACTCTCTCTCTCTCTCTCTCTCTCTATAGCAGATGATGAATCCACTTGCAGATAATGAAACAGTGGGTGTCACTTTTCTCATCCCCCCCATCTGTGACTCCACATTTCAACCCTCGCTCCGCTTGTTTTTCCTCAGTTTTCATTTTCCCTCCTTCCTTTCATCATTCCTTTTATCACCCCACACCCATCACTTGGTTCCCTTTCTGCCTGTCCTTTTATTTTTTAATCACTCCCTCTATTTTACTTTTTACATGTCCTTCGTCTCGTTTTCTCTCTGCTTTTCTCCAATCTCTTCTTTTCACCTTTTCATTCATGTAACAAGCACATTTCAGTGGTCTCTGGATCTCAATTGCTCGGTTCTTTTATTCTTTTCCCCCCCCCCCCCCCACCCTCGTAGCGTCACTTGCAAACTAGGAGCTATTGTAAGTCTAATAAGAGAGTGGGGTTTTTTTTGGAGTTTGTCTGAATGAAGTAATTAAAGCCAAGCTCATCTCCCATTTCAGCATTTCAACAACCTTATTTTGGTTGGTTCAGTGCAACATGTCATGCAGACTTACACACAGGAAAAAGGTTACAAGGTATTTTAGATAAAGCGGAGGCTTTTTTTTTTTTTTTACACGACTACCTAATACAAATGCAGGATCAAGTTTGACTTAGATTACCACGGGGTGACAGTACCACCACCCACCCCCACCCCAGTAAAACTAATTTCTGCACTTCACATTATTTTAAGACATGTATATTTTCTTTTTAACATAAGAACATCTATAAGACGCTTGAAGAACGTGTAATAGCAGATCACATGTTAATAACAAGGGAGCTGTACTGTACTTCCTGGGGGATAAAATGGGAGTGTGATTGCAACTCTGCAGTCGTAGACCCCACAGCGGATTATCAAGAAGTCGGTGGGGTGTAAATACTTTTGCTCTGACAGATGGTTGTTTGCGTGTGTGAATGGGACACATTTTAAAATTTAAACAGCCTCGATACCTTAAATCTGCCTTTCAAACACACTAACAACAGTAACAACTTGCCTACTGAAATGAATGGGTCAAAAAAAGGGGGGGAATGAAAACAGGTGTGGTGGGTGAACGAGTGTCTCCAAAAAGCTGTGTAAAAGCCCATGTGTCATTAATGGGACTGACATTTTAGTTGGAAGTGGCCATATTTTAGAGCAATGTACCTTTCAAACACACAAATAACATGACTTTACTTGCCTACTGAAATAAAAAGGCAAAAATAACAGATGTCACAGGTAAACGAGTGCATGTACTCCAGGGCTGTGTCAACAATCACACACGTTTTAGAGATCAAGAATGATACTGACATCTCAAAAATTACGGAAGATCACGAACAAGAAAGAAATGGTTGAATAATAACAATAAGAAGAAGGAGGAGGAGGAGAAGTAGGATGCTAATATATTGTCAGAAAGCAATATTGTGACTGCCTGCTGCAATCTTACTAATAATATTCATCAGACAGTGAACAAATTTCAACCACACATGGGATCAGACAGGCGAACGATCTGTTTAGATTGGAAGCAACACGTTGGCATTAGAGTTGAACGTACATGACTTGATACGCTGTTCCGCTCATCCCACGCATGTCAATCATTACCATCGCAGACGGCGACGTTACTCATCTGGAAGTCGTGTCCTGTCTACGAGGTGTTTCATGTGTCCGCTGCCCTCGGGTCCTCTCATCTTTCAGATCAGTTGAGTCATGCTAGCGCTTTACGGCTTTGCAATTACGAGACGATGTTGCCTCGTCTTTTCATCATTCCTCTCCACACAGCCCACACTCACTTGTCTAAGTGAACACAGTGTTTTGGCATCATGGCTAATGCATGAGTTTCTCACCATCCTCCAAGACATAAACTTTACCGCAATTATCTCTGGAACGAGGCGCAATATTTCAGAGCGGCACAAAATTACAGTTCCGCAGGTTTCCGCGAGACGCACACGCTCTATTTTCAGCCTGTTTTATTACTGCGGCACAATTAACCTGTTTATGCTGTAATTTAAAGTATTGTTAAAGATAGCAGATCAGCTCGCTTCTTTCTCTCTGCGTGTGTGTGTGATTGTGTGTATGAGTGTGTACAACTGAGTGTGCCTATGCCTTTATGCAGATGTGCCTAAGGGAACACACACATGCACACACAGCTCTGAGTAAATGAAGTGAGATTTCCCCATTTGTCCCGGGCCTGCCCTGCGTCACATCATGCTCTCTGCAGCGACCTGGAGGCAAGACCCTAACAACGAGCTGATGGAGGATTTGAATTCTTAATGAAAGCCATAAAAATCAAACGGCTTGAGAAATGAGCAGTGCGATAAATCAGGACTTCGTCTAAGCACGCCGTCCAAATGACTTTAGAAATTCCTTTCACTCTACTCTCTACTTAACACACTTTTAGGCTCTCAAGCATGAAAGAAGTGTTCATCATATCTTCAGGAGATTGCAATCTTGCTTCCTGACGATGCCACAGCCATCTGTAGCATCCAGAGTCCGGATCAATCAGAGTGATACCAAGCAACCACAGTCATCTGTGGTATCTTACGTATATAAAATAGCTGGAACTATTTTGCAGTTCTCCGAGCTGTTGAACTGCACGATGAGATTGCCTTCAGTGAGAAGGATACATATCACACTGCCTCCTTATTAATATGAGGATGTTGCCCAGTTAGGCACCATATAAAAAGACAGCCCTTTTCTCAGGAATGAACATATGCTGTCTAAGAATGAGGCCCACTTAGACAGCTGTCTTCCGAATGGAACGCAGCTAATGGGTTGCTCAATATAAGCAGTTATGAACTAGGCTTGGGCGAAAATGTAAATTTAGTCAAACAATAACCGTCTCCACAATTATTGCAATAAACAATATTATTGTGTTATAAAACCAAAGCAATGCAAGCGTTGAGGTGCTTTTACATGAAATACGGTAAAACCGGCTCTGTGTTATGTAGACCACAGCGCTGAGGCTAAGGCTTAACACCACCTAATGGACCCCCCTGATGATTTCACATTGTTTTACATACTGAAATATACAGACGATAAATAAAATGAAAATAGCAGCTTACTTTGCTTTAAAATTGATTATTTTGATTAAATTGACAGAATAACCTGAGCTCACTGCAAAAATTCCTGAAGCTGTGTGATGACATCACAGTGAACAACACTGTGGTAAAACACCATTATGACTGACTTGGACTGGGAATTTCCCAGTTCTGGATCTTCAGATTCCGATGATATTTCTGGATTTGATGGAGGGTGAATCTGCAGTGACTGTGAGGTTGACTGGATATCAAAAGGAAATTAAACACGTTTTTTGTCATTTTGCATTATCATGAGTTCTTCTACTAGTGTTATTGTCCACCACATATGTCACTTAATACAAAAATACCTAATACAAAATGTACAAATCAAGACTCTTGGTTAAAATCTTTAAAGTATGTAGATGCACAGCGTCAAAAACGATTCACGTGGCTCTTGAGTTGGCGTGTTTGTTTCCTCAGCATGGGTCCGCTTCTTCCTCTCTTTTTTTTTCTTCTCAAAGACGTGTCTCTGAGGCACTAATACAATACTGGAGATATAAACCAATTTTCCAGCCTGCACATCAGGTAACACTCAAAACACTGACTGGTACAGAATAACACAACATCCCTCACTAAAACACCTCAGACATCAGCTTTTACTCACTACCCTACCCCACCACTCACCAGTATCACTTCTCTCCTTCATGCCTCAAGTTATTAATGATGCTGATATTATTACCCAGAACAAACTCCACAGAAAGTACTGAAAGCCTCAGTTCCACTATAGATTAGTCTGGCTTCTTTAAGCCCAAACCTTGCATGTCTATGCAGAAATTAGTGACCCTTAGTGGTGCTGGTTTGCATCTTACCTTCACAGATGATGCTGATATTTACTCCAGACTCAGGGTCTGGTATTCTTCTCTACCTCCTCTCAGTGTGTGTATATATTCTCAATAACTTTCCATATTACTGCTTTACAGATGGCACTCGGCTCATTCTTCTGTCCTCCTCAAAGTTTCAGCTTATTTTTTTGACACATCTTTTTCACTTTTATTATAAGAAATTGTGTTGAAATGACTGACAAGAAGTAAAAATACTGACATACACAGGTGGTTAACTAAACTAAGACAAAGTTGTGTGACCAGTCAATTGGTAAGACGTGGCATCGTAACTGGGAAAGTAAATTTCTTGTGGTCAGAGGCTAAAAAAAAGTTTTTTGTTGTTGTTGTTTAAACTGCAGCTCGATGATGCAAAACTGCAGGTGCTGTTTTTTTTTCTTGTCATCAGTGTTGTTACACTGAAAGAAACGGGTGATCTTGCACACCTCCTCCAAACACAGGCTGAGTGGAGGTGTGTTAAATTGGACATTTCTTCCAGTGCAGGAGCATCTAGTGTTAAGTGTGTAAGGGGGCTAAAGAGGTTTTAAAGTATGAGTGTTTGTGTGAGATACAACGGTCACCTCCACTACAGTACCCACTCTTAGAAAGGAAATAAACACATGTTGGTTTCACTATCTTTGTTAGGACTTGCCATAGAAAGAATGATTCATGTAGCCAATTATTGCTAATCCTAACCATAACCGGTCAGTTTCTTCCATACACATACTGATCATTGTAGATAATTAATGATTACCCTAACCCTATGGCAGGACCTCCCATAGACATAATAATGCCTAACCCTAACCATAATCTTAGCCCTAACTCTAACCCTAAGCCCAACCTTTTTTTTAAAAAAAAAAACAACCTCATTTGGCTCTTAATTTTGGAATAAAAATGTTTAGCACAGTGAAGACATGTTTTTTGTCTTCAAATGTCCACTCACTGAAATGCGTTCTGACAAAATGAATGTTATTTCACAAAAACAGGGTACACACACACAAATTATCTATGCCGACTATTTACATACAAAAGCAAGTATATGAATTAGTAAAGATCGACATCATAGCTTTTTTTTTTTCTTTTAGAGGACCAACACTGGAGACTAATTCCATAATTACATGGTTACATAGACACATTTCTACTTACAGGAAACGTTTAATTTATCATATATTAATTAATTAAAAAAATAATCTTACAACTGGCCTGGACATATCTTGACTCAGGTTGACTAAGATTAAACATCATAGATATGTGAATGTGAAACTTTTTTGCGGTGAATATGTACATTTACATTTACAGCATTTACCACTCAGCCAGAGCGACTTACAAAGGTGCTTAATCAATTACTTGGAGTATCTGAAGCTAGTGAAGATGGACCAGGATTCAAGAACTCGAAGCCAGAATATTACCAGAAAAGAGTCGTGTAGCATCAATTATAAAACTTACCAAAGTCCAAAATCTTTCCTACACTATAGACAACCTGAAGAGAGAGCAAAACAGTGAGGGCAAAAATCACTACAGACAAGCTATGTAAATGTTATCAAACGAAATCAAATGAAATTTGTTCTGACAGTTCTCTTTACACACGTAAAAATTTATACCTTCTTTTTCCTTCTACACCCTCAATTTCTTGCTCTTCATCATCTCGAAAACATCATATCATGCATTTTGTTCAGCTCGTCAAAACAAAGCCCTCTTAACACAGCAGGCTCTCGCTGCCAAACAATGCTTTTTCTTCTCACTATTTAAATCAGCGCAACATAATTAGAGATCTACAGGCAGCAGGGAGCATAGACACAGACAATAATCATGTAAAATAGTGTAAAAATGTGATATGATTCTGTGTTGAGCTTTAATTGGAGTGCATAAACCCACTGTCCATACACTTCTTTTATTCTTAGTTATCAATATACACCAAACAGTTATAATAATAAAACCACAATCCCACTGACAGGTAAAGTGAATAACATTGATTATCCTGTTACAGTGGCACCTGTCAATAGGGTGGCGTATATTAGATTGGAAGTAAACAGTCAGTTCTTAAATCGACATGAAAATAGGCATGAAAAAAGTGAGTGATTTTGACAAGAGGCTAACTGTGATACCTAGATGACTGGGCCACTGGGATTTACCAGGATGGACAAGATTAGGAACCGGTTTATTAGAAGAACAGCACAGGTAGGATGTGGTGAATTGAGGATATGCAGGTAATAGAGGTAATGTAGGAGGATGCTCAGAACAGGGCAAGTTGGAAACAATTGATCTGCTGCGGCAAGCCCTAACAGGAGTAGCCTAAAGTAGAAGACAAGGATGTTTAGGTCAGATAATTTCCAAAACAGCAGGTCTTGTGGGGTGTGTTAATGGTTAATGTCTACCAAACGTGGTCCAAGCAAGGAAAACCAGTGAACTGTACAAGCTTATACCCATCTATAAAGCAGTATAGCCAAATCTCTTGGAATAGACAAACTGATCCTTGATGAACAGCTCAACTGGAATATCTCTGATTGTCTTTGAAAGCTATACCCGCATAAGGAGGAACCCAAGGTTCTTGATCCTCGCAGTCAGTATAAGTCAGAAGGTGTGTGATAGACCATAGTTAAGATGCCATAAGGATTACGATGTTGGATGAGGTTGCCTGATGCTTTTAAAGATTTTTATGCAAATTTTGTTAGTTTTTTAAGACATGTCTTTTCTTTTGCTTGTTGAACAATTTGTTCTCAGTCCAAGTCACCGTTCGGGTTACAATTTTGAGATTTTAGGTGTTGCCTGTGTGTATTGGTTATGGTGGTTGGTTAGCAAAGCAGATTGACTTCTTTGGTTTTGTCCTTCTTTGTTCAGTTTTGCAGTCTTGCAGTTTTGTTTATTATGTTAGCCTGGATTTGCAGGACACCATTTTCCAGTGCCTTGTTGAGGAAATATATCTGACTATAACTTGCACGGCATGCACCCAGTGTGTTTTCATGTTCTCCTGAGAGTACATCTCCTCATTATAGCTGTCTTTGTCTTGTCATAACACTCTGCTGCATCTTTGAAGAGTCTTGAGTAAACTTTCACCATCAAGACCACACTGAGCGTAGCTGCCCATCCAGTTGTAGGTCATCCTGCTGTCTCAGCAGATCCCTCACAGCACTGCAGGTAGCCGTCCAATTCATTTGTGCCACACGTAAAAAGCAAACGAATTTTAGGAGCCTTGGCAGGTTCATGTATGGGTGGGCGCTGGCCCACCTGGCGCTGCAGCTAATTGTACTGCTACACTTCTCTCCTTCTTGCATCCGGTCCCTCCAGGGTTTTCTCTTTCAGCTTCATGGCTTCTCCAACTCTCTCTTGCTCATTCCTTTACCATTGCCAGATTTTACTACTTTACTCTAGTTATTTCTCTCTCCTCCATGATAAACAATGCCATTGTTTGTTGCATGTCCTGTTGTCATGAACAAAACATCCCTGTTTTGAACATGTTAATGTTCATTTTTGTTTGAAGATTACATACAGTGAAGCACCAGAAAAACTGGTTCACCAGTCTAATACTTGGTAGGTCCGCATGCAGTATGGACTACAGAAGCTTGCAGAAACATTCTGTAGGCAATGTTCGATAATGTCGAGATCTGGTGACTTGTCAAAAGACGGAATGTCCAAAGTCCAAACTCAAATAAGTATTCCTCGAACCATAATTAGGCATCTCCAGATGTGTGTGGTGATGCAAAACAATCAGAATGAATGCAGGAGGCAGACACAGTGATCACCTGTCAGAGACATTGTCATTTCCAAATTCTAATTGGTTCATCAGGTTTATTTTCTATATCAGCCTCGCTGACAGTAGTGCACATATTAATGCATAATTATATTACTGCAGTTAAGTATTCAATCATCAAGAGGACTTTATGAGGATTTAGATGTTTCTATGGTAACGTTTTCTTTTTTTAAATTAGTCTCCAGTGTCAGTCAAAGGCAAAAACTGTAACTAACATTCTGACATCTTTTACACATAGTCCAAGTGTACCACAACATGAAACTAATTTGAGGATGATTCATAAAGATTACAGTTGAAGATATAAAACACAAAACGCTCACTTCAGTGTCACCAAACCAACACACACACATACAGAAAGAACCACACCAACAAAAGAGTAATCCACCATCTCACAGCCAACAGATAAGAGGGTGCACACACACACACACACACACACACACACACACACACACTGCTGACAGGGTGAAAATATGAGGCGTTTTGAAGCTGCATGGCTTCATATGAAGAAACAGATAAGGGTCGTTTTACAGAACGGTACAATTAACTCGACTGCCCTTGTCTCTTCTGAAACCCCTCACACACACACACACACACACACACACACACACACACACACACACACACAGGGTCTTTTATCTCACGAATACACACACATTCTCTCTCGTTTGAAGCGGTTTGGGATGCGATAGTTTCCCCTCACCTTGACAGGAGCATAATGAACTTTTTCATTTAGTGCTGAGCATCACTTTTAAACCAGATGGCAGTGTGAAACATGAACACACACACACACACACACACACACACACACTCTTCTCTAACACCACACACATATATTTCTCATATCTGTTCCTGGTTTAGAGAAGTGACAGAATGAAAACACACACAGAATTCAGACAGAAAAAAAGACCCAGTATTTATTTATTTATTTGTTTGTTTTCTGCTGCGTTCACGGGACAACTACAGACCACTAAAGTGCTGCGTAATGTATTTACACATTAATTCATCCTCATTCCTTGCACACACACACACACACACACTATACGTACACCCTCCATGTAAAACACACATCATTCCTGTTTACTCCTGTGTTTGACTTTGAATTTGTTACACCGCTGATACATCGTCCACCCTGAACCCTCACGCAGTTGAACTGTTAGTTCTGATTGGTCAGACAGTGTCGCTCGATTCGCTGCGGCAGCTTTTACACGAACATTCCAGCTGTTAAGTGAAAGTGAGTTCTCTTCTGACCACTATGCAGTAGAAGATGAAAAGTGAAAGTGAACTGTTTGCCTACTGCACACAGAGGAATGTGACCTCCACATTTAACCCATTCATGCAGTAAAAAACACACATACACCAGTAAACACTGGGGGGCAGTGAACACACTTGCCCGGAGCAGCGGGGTGGGGGGGTTTAGGGGGGGCTAGCAAACCCCAAACCACAGTGCCCGGGGAGCAGTTGGGGGAGTTAGATGCCTTGCTCAAGGGGACCTCAGTCGTGTCTTACCCTGGATCGAACCCGCGACCTTCCAGTCACGAGACCAGTTCCCCAGCCACGGCTGCCCCTCCACGTTTAAATCCACCACCACACACACATACACATTAGCGAACACTAGGGGGCAGTGTGCACACATGCCCAGAGTGGTGGGCAGCCATTTAGGGGTTGTTTAAGGGCACTTCAGTCAATCAATTGTTTATATTAAGTAACAGAGAGACTTTTACCATAAAGAACGAATGTGCTACTGCCACAGCTACTGTCATAGTGAATTCATCAACACAATCTAACCAATCAGAATCCAGAACTCAACAGCTGCTCCTATAAAGACTTTGTTTGTTAGTCTAACAGCTGCACACACACACACTATATGGACAGATCAGCAGTGATCTCAAAGGGAGGGGAAAAAGAATTAAGAAAGGCACCATGATTACAGACCCTCATATCAGCGCCTTGTTCCTCAGGTGTGTGTAAGAAAAGATCAAAGAGACCCGATGAACCCAACACCATTCCAACCCTGCATTATTGAGTGCGCCTGGTCTGATTTCTTGGTGCACACACGTGTGTATGCGCATGTCTTGCGTTGCGTTGCGTTTGAGTGGCTCACAATTAAGCCGGTGAGCCGATCGACGCTATAGCATTAGCATATTAAAAGGAAAGGCGCTGCTGCAGGAGGCGCGGAGATCAGTCATTTAGCAAGAGGCCTATAAATACTCCCAACACTTTTACTGTGTAAATAATCACAATTAAAGGAGAAGTATGAGTGCAGAGCGTGTGTTTGTGGAAAGAAGCTAATTAAACCGGAGAGAAAAATAAAAGTGCAACTCAGAGTCTCAGAGGGCTGCTGAAGATCAAATTAAATACAAACTAATAAGAAGAAATGAGAAAAAGAACTTCTTTAGTCAGATTGAGAGGGAAGAAAAATAGAAGAAAGATGGACTTCTATTTGTGTTGGTGTGGTACAGTGGTAACATCATTGGCTTCCATGTGAGAGACCTGGCTATTACCTGTAATAGCAATAACTGTGTAAGTCGCTCTGGATAAGCGTCTGCCAAATGCCTTAATGTAAAATGTAATGTGTAAACTTACAGACATGCCCACATTCACATAAAAACTTCACAGCCACACCCACATTCACATAAAAACTTCACAGCCACACCCACATTCACATAAAAACTTCACAGCCACACCCA